>MU621112.1:0-111442 GCA_025399215.1 Globomyces pollinis-pini | reverse complement strand
TCCCAAGAATCCACCACAGACACCATTTAATTGAGCTGGCTTTTGAACAGGGACAGCCAAGACGACGTAGGATAAAATAATTGATAATAGCATGATAAATAAGTAATAAATTAAAGTTCAGAAGTTGATAAGATCGTTGAAATGTGGGGGTTTTTATAAGAAAATGTCTGTGTGACAAGTATCAAATCCTGTCTTAAACTGGATATGGCAAACCAAAAAGGAATTATTAGCTGATGCAAATAGGGGTCCTGTTTTAAAATTGACATTGGCAGTACGGATATTACACTTAAAACTACAATCTTGATAGAAGATTCATTCTGTTCTTTCTCTCACGTTTCTCTCACGTTTCTCACGATACTATCAATGAACGAAAAACTGTCAATGCAGAACACGAACGGCCTGCGGTGGGACATTACGGTGAATGACGGATCCTTGGCTGTGGTGGAGTTGCGGCGCTCCAAAGTCAGTGAACTTTTCCGGATGTAGTAAAATATTGGAGGGGCTAATCAAGAAGTTGAAACGACACGAACTAAAAGAATTAAATTACTCCGTTCTTTAAGTTTGAATACATATGGGATATTTCTACCACATTTGAAACAATATCAAGGATATTAGTGTTTGACTAATAATTCATAAAGGCATTGCTAATGATAAATAATGATTACTTGTTTTTATATTATTTCCCTACTTTTGTCATATTGGGAGCCAGCGAGTATCACAGGATATTCTCCATTGCTCGGTGACATTTGTTGAAGTCATATGTATTACATTTAGGTCCAGAATAACAACATCGCCAGGGCCGAAATCTTCAGATACCCATATAGGAGTACTAATAACCTTAGCATTATTTGGCCGACTTTGACTACTTGTCCTCTTTTGTACTTTGCTACATTTTTGCTTTCGTTTTGTAATTATTGGTGGATTTTGGACGTCCAGTTTTTGAATAATATCATTGGGATCTAGACACAACCACCCGGAACTTGTTCCATCACCTTGCCTACCACATGAACTATCGTATTCACTTTGCACACTCTTCCAGCGCTTGGAATCATGCGAAGCAGGTGCGACTACCAATGAACCATTAGTTGTTGGCACTGAAGTTATTGGTATCCATGCGGTCAAAATATCTTGAGATATATGTCCAACATAAACTGAATCTCGATGAAGACCAGTAAAAAGGTTTGAACCTACTGCTCTTAGCCATTTGTACGGAATGGTGGTAATTTCTTCAGAATCGAATAAAACTTCAAACAACTTGTATAAATTTGGATGCTCAAGTAGTTTCACCATACATGGATGTGATTTAATCCAATCCTGTTGTCCCAATAATCCGGGATTTGTAGTGGTCTCCACTTTACAGTTTTCATTTCCACTTGGTGCTTGAAATACCTCTGGTATTTGTAACTCGGGTTGTCCATTTTCAATCAAATTTGATTCTTTAAGTCTCTGTTTGATTATTTCTTGAACTTCTTGAACTTCTGCAGTCGGTAAAAACGATTTTAAAAGTAAATAACCGTCTCGTTTAAAATGGGTTCGAAGCTGCATTTTAGAAGCAGGAGTGATATTGTTTAAGTCAAAGGTGGTTGATTTCATTCGATCCACTTCAATAACTCCTCGACCAGCGTAG
Organism: Globomyces pollinis-pini; assembly: GCA_025399215.1. NCBI lineage: Eukaryota > Fungi > Chytridiomycota > Chytridiomycetes > Rhizophydiales > Globomycetaceae > Globomyces > Globomyces pollinis-pini. The sequence goes on along the minus strand of MU621112.1, from coordinate 109,815 downwards.
ATCTGCTTTGGCCAAGTCATCCAAATATACACTGTAAGAAAGTTGTAAAAAAAACCAACCAAAAAATTCTTATCTACTCCATCAATTGACAGATCCAATTCTATCCATCATTATTTTTAGTGCGTTCATTTTCAATGGTCACTAGCTGAAGCTGCTAATCGCGTTTAACTAAAGAATGAGGAAAAACAAACATAGTAGGTACATACTTCTTAAAGCTAAAGGATAGGTACATTTAAACATGCAATTAAATCAATTAAGGTTGAAACCAATCAAGAAAGTTCCCAAATCCAAAAATGATTCTTCAATAGTCTATCCATTACCATTACAAAACACTGTAGAAAGTCTTATAAATGCAGCCATACCACCACCTCAAATTCCTGTTGGATATACTATTCCAATATTTTTAAATTCATTGGCATATTGGCAGATTCCGAGTATTTCACCTAAACTTCCAGTAAACCCACTCGAGGTCAAAGTCACAGATGATTCAAAAACACAAGCTGCTTGTTTGATTCAAAATGCGTATCGAAAGTACAAAATCAGAAGCAGAAAGGAACCTGTCTTACCAAAGATACTTACTTGTGAATCTTTTCCTGGGAACTCCAAATCGTTAGAAGCTCAAGCAATAGAGTTAATGGATAACGTGGTATGTTCACTGATTAAAGAAACATTTGACGTAATTCATGTTATAGTGTTGATTGTAGGAGGTTATTCATGAATCTATAGACAACTTTATGATATCTGAAATGGCCACAGACTCTTTTGATCTATTAATGGATGATATATTATATGACGAAGATATTATTTTTGAACTAATATTTGATATCATTGTGGAAATGGAATACGATAAGTGTGTAAATGAAACGATATCCTCACTGACAAAAGAATTAATATTGGAAATATGCGATTCAGTAATATGAATTCATTAATTATCTAGATGGACTGTAGAGTTTTCATGCGATATCCAAGTAAACCTAAATCGAGGATTCTGGATAAACAGTTGGATTTGATCCTCAACGAACTTATCTTTGAAGAACTGGTTAGTTCAATTAACAAAGATTACAGCATCAGTAATAAGGAAGTTGATTCTTTACTTGATTCTTTAATTTTTGAACATTTTGTGTCTCTCACTGTACAAAGCACTGAAAAATAAAAACTGTATATGAAATATATTCAATTCATTTTATCATCTCTACGTTTCTATATATTTATATTTTGTATTTTCAGAGGAATTTCCAGTGGCAAGGACAGAGAGTCTCCTTTTGTTTTGTCGACCTAGAACGGCCACAGCAAAGGATCTTAAATCTTCGATAGTGTAGTTTTCCATTAACTTGATTCTTCGCTCTAGCATTCCAAAATCTCCATTTTCTTCATATGCCAAGTAGTTGAGAAACATATTTTTGGAACTCATACGGTCAAACGGGTTGTTCAGCCTTTCAATTGTCGACGCTCTAATTGACTCTAATGTTAATAGTTTAACTGTATACCAAATCGAGTCAAAACATCTTTTGATTCGTGTATCTCTTGCAGGAATGATTCGTAAAACATTTCCACACGACTGAGCAAATCTCTAGGGTCATATAAGCTGGATTGTATGTGAGCAGTAAGAATTAAATGTTTATCCACTTGCAGAGATCCAGAAGAAACCGAATATCCTGTCTAAATTGTTAAAAGATTTTCGACTCACTTGTTGTTTCGTGCGCAGTTCTGAATAAAAAGGTTCTTTAACCAATTTGTCTAAAAACTCCCAGCTGCATCTGGAAAGATCCGTTCTAGGTCCAGCCATAGTAGACCAAACTAATGCATTGCCACTAACTTCCAACTCGATTGACTTACAACGATACGCTTCTTGATATGGAATGATATTGGTTTTCTTAATTTCGTATTCAGAGCAAACAGAACCATTCAATTTACTTTTTACTAATTGACAAGCAGTAACTGCGTCTAGCTCTGAAACATTTCCCCCGACAAATGCCTCTATCAGGTAGCTTTCAAAGAGACAGGCAGAGAAGTTAACCAGGTGTTCATACTGAATTTTTTCAACAGCTATAGAAAGTTGCTTAGATTTAAAATAATCTGAAAGGATAAGGCTGTGATACGTTTCGGACGCTTGTTGCAAAGGAGAATTCTTTGATCTATTTTGGTATTGTCTAGATTGACTGGAGCGGTATATCATAAAGTTATCCATAGTCAGCCGAGGTGATTTTAAAATGTCTAATAAAGATTCTAACAGAACCAAAGACTTTTCACTATAACCACTGACAGATATACCAATAGAATTATCTAAATTGTTAATTGAACTCTCTTAACTCTTATCTAACCAAACGTTATAAGACAACCCGGCGGTGGTAGCATAATAACTGATTTCATTCATTTCTTCTGTTACGAATCTGTTGATAAGAAAGTATTAGAAACCTTAGATACAATGCTGCAGTACACAGCATATCAATATTTTCTGGATCAATTTTTGGAGTTTTGATAATGAAAATGTAGTCGCTTTTTGGGATAAGAAACGTATGGTCAGGGTAGTAATACAACGATATGCCTGCATCTGTTTTTAGTTTCTGTGGCACTTGGAAAGTATCACTATGGTTCAATAGACTGAGATTCTTTGGAATATATGGATTTGGATGAGGGATATCAATAGTGGACCGTAAATTCAAACTGGATTCAAATGGGAAAACGGTGTATCTCGCGCCCATCCACTTTTCAACATTATCATAAACTATACTTTCATTTTTCCCCATTACTGTGATGAATGAGTTTTCTGGCACGAGAATCTTGTATAACAACTCCAGGGATTCGGGTTTAAATTCTTGTATGAACAGAGATCGAAATGGGAAAGTGTCTATTCCCTCACGCCTTAATGAGCTACAAGATGACAATGCAACAGTAGATGATCTTTGTTGAAATTCGTAATTCATTTTTTGAACCATGTTAAGTTCATCAAATAGATACTAAAATTAGATTACTTTGAGCTTGCTCACCTTAGGACATGGTGTTTGAAATAAAACCCTTAAACCAGAATGTATTTGTTCAACAACATGTTTCCAATGCTGAAGTCCTTTTTCAGTGAGGGAGATTGTTATTTCAAAAAGGACATTATCTAACCCTATCACGGAATGATATGCTGACAGACTTTCCGCATATCCGAGATCTTTCAAATTTGATAGTAGAGACTTTTTCGCTTCATGACCAATGATATATGAAGCAAACACTAAAGGTTTGGTGTTTAAGTCCAAGAACTCCTCAGGTACCTCCCAAGAGAGTGACAACTGCTTAATTTGTTTGACAGGCTCTATCCATACTACTTGTCCTTTGATCGATTGGAAGAGTGGAGTGTGTAACTTCTTTACCACTAATCTTGAAGCTGGTACATTAGAAAACATGGCCAATGTCATGCTTTCTAACTCATCCAGAGATTCTTTTCCGTGAATAACTAAATTCATCTTGTCTGCTGAATAATGCGTTGTAAACCTGAAAGTTAGGTAACAATACTACCAGTTCTTTAAATAGTCCCGATTAATCAATTTCATTGTTTCCAAATTTCCAGTATTGAAACCACTGAACGGGTGCTCTTTTGGAGCTAGTGCCTAATCCAAGTTAGAGGAACAAACGTACTTTTCTGACGTGCAATAATCTCCATCCGTCTACTTCTTTATTCTTCTGGTATTCTTCATCGACAGCTACGTGTAAGATATTTTTTCCTTAATACCATTCATCTCTCTAGAGACACAAGATTCATTGAAAAGTGGTTCATAGAAAAACCTTGAAAATCTATCCAAAGCACCAGATAATTTGGATGGATTTAAAGAATCAAAATAATACATTGAATGATCATTTGACGTGTACGCATTAAGGGACCCATTGGAATCGTAAATGAATCGTTCATAATCATTCTCGTTTGGAAATTTTTTAGTCCCGAGAAACAGCATATGTTCCAAAAAATGAGCAGTACCATTATATTTCCCATCGTGCCAGCTTCCAGCTTCTACCGATAAAGCAGCACCGGACGTTGGTGTTTGAGGGTCACTCAACAGGACAACATTCATTCCATTTTCCAATTGAATTTTACTTGTTTGTAAATCTTTTAGTTGAGGAGTTTTCAGTACATAAGGAAATGAATTTGAGATTCGTCTAAAGGTTGATGAACTCCGTATATGCGATAATAAGTAATTTACCATTACAATGGTAAGAGAAAAAGAGACAATTGAATGCGATATATTTCAGATTAACATATTTTTAATGATTCGATTGATTAGTGTCCATGATATTTCTTTCAATTTCAAAATTGTTCCTTTCTTGACTTTTTATGCTTATTGCTGTTGGAACACCCAGGATATTGACAGAACGAAAACTGCAATCAAATATTACAAATTCAAATGCTATTAATCCTACTCTGATTACTTTCGCTCATCATATTAAAACAGCTTTGTTTGCGACTTTATCTGCAAATACATTATTCTTATGGTCTTGCAAAGTATTCAAACAAATATCCTTAAAAGTAGCCTCAAATATTACTAGCAAAAGTATCTAGAGCTGAACAATCCATAAAGCAGGAAGGATTAAATACTACTATACTTTGGAATCAATATGGGGATCAGATTGTAGTTTTGGTATGTTTGAAATCACTAATTCAACCTTAGACAAACAGAGGATTTGTTCACTTTTATCAAGTGATAGAGCAAGATGGTATTCATTCATTGGGTTTTTCTTATAAACAGCTCCAATGTTAGATTTCGTATTCAGCAGTCCTCACCATTATGCAAAAGGTCCAGGAGAAGCTAAAGGAACACCACAATTCTATCTCCGATTTAACATATCTTTAGAATTTGATTCTATAATTAATTGGTATGTCTGAGATCATTGACTTTTAGTGGTGTCTCTCTGAAATCAGAGTTATTACTTTTTGTGAACGAACCTCCATCACTCTTATCTATAGGGTGGGATGGAGAAGTGAACGTTAAGTTGACTTCCTTTTTGAAATTACTGGATTTTTATATTGACCCTACTGATGGTATTTATTTTAACAATTAATCATTCCATTCAAAAGGCATTTCGCAAATAGTTGAATCAAATGAATCTGGGAAAGTAGCGTTGGTCACAAGCAAAGGTTGGGTTTACCTTTGTCATCGCAAAATCCAAATGCTGAATGTATGAAACTCATTATTGATGTTTAGCCTTTTGATAATGACCCAAAGATTACTTGGACAGGATGCTGTATTCACAGGGCCACTGATGATCAAACCATAGCATCTACTGTTGCTTTTAACAGTTGCTTTTCCTTGATGGCAGTCGGAACAAACACGTAACTTTTTCTATAACGTCTAATAATAGAGGAATAACATTTATATATGAAGTGTCTTTAAAAGATTTAACAGCCAAACTTTCTCATCAGTTGTTTATCAGTCAACAGAGCTCCAAACGCATACCTTTAAAATTAAGTCCAGTCACATCACTTTCTTGGTCAGCAGATGGTTATACATTAGCAGTATCATGGATATATGGTGGGTTTGCTGTCTGGAGTGTATATGGTAGTTTATTGACAAGCACAATATGTGAAGATACGTTTATGGATGCTCCGTAAACATAATTTTTAACCCTTAGAGATGGAATATTGACTGATACAGAAGAAGCATTTTTCACCGGAGTTCAATCCCTTGTAATGGCACGTTACTAACTAAACGAAGTTTTGGGCCCCTGGCACTCATGATCTTTTTCTACTACCAGCAAGCACTTATCAAAACGGTTTTTATGTATAATTTAACATATTTTTAGAAATTGTATTGGATATTTACGTTATTGGATTTGCAAAATCTTCTATATCATCATCACAATGCAATGTAATTCCAAAACACATTAAAATTACAGCAAAGTTCCAAAAACATATCTCTGATTGGGTCTGACAAAATACTCATTTATGATGGAATGCAAGCTGATGATTCAGTAGTTGGAATGGATCCGTTAAATTGGAGTGCTATTCATGTATATATGGTATTATTGAACAGTAGATTCCAAATATGTATTTAACAGTCAATTGGCCAATAAGAGTAATCATCAAATCTAATCGTTTTAGCACATTTGTACTTCTACCAATGGCCAATTTATTGCAGTTGCTGGTAAACACGGATTTGCACACTACAACTGTGCAAATGGGAAATGGAAACTATTTGGGAATGAGCATCAGGTAATTTGAGTATATATGTCTTATATTATAGGAAAATGGATTTAGAGTGACTGGGATGCATTGGTATAAATCATACATAATCCTCTCTTGTGAAAACCTATATAACGATTCGTATGAGGTAGTCAACCTAGATTAATTAAAGTTAGATCCGCGTATATTCTCGTGAGAGTAAATTGGACGATTCAATGATACTATTTTCAAAAACGTTACTCACTGAAATTTTGTCAATTAATGTTTCAGACGATTTCCTTTTGATTCTCGTTAAAGCTGGCACTATTCAATCACATGAAATTATTTGCATGGAAGGTATGTACTTTGGTGTCATTTATAATAGACGACAAGATACAACTGATCCTCAGGCAAGAATTTTCCTTGGAAAGCTTCCCCGAATTTAACCAGAAATGTATCCAGGGAGTTTGTAGATATCCTTTAATGAACGTCGCATATGAAAACCGCCCAATTATTATTCTAGAAAATGGGCGATTGAATCTGATTTGGGAAGACAATGGAAAATGGAAAGCGTCTATTCTGGCAACTCGGGTTGAGCATTTTTGGATCAGTAGTCAAGACAATAAGGAGAACAGCCTTACGTCAGCCATTTGGGCATTTGATGGAAATGGTGTACAGGTTTAGATGATTTTGACACTAACAAAATTCAAGATACTAGTTGAACCACTTGCAATGGCTAATACCTCTTCCACATCTACACATAAGCCAATTTTTAACATGATCTTAGATTTTTACCCTTTCAGTAGCTAGTTCAGACTAATTGTTAGTGGTAATGCTTGACCAGGGAGTGCTAGTAGGAATCAAGCAACAGCTTACAATGAACAAAGCATTGTCTATATCACAATTCAACACGGATCTTAAAGTATTAATGTTTTTTGTTCAATTTTTAGACTCATTTATTTGTTCACTTAATCATCTCCGACTTTTTGCATCACAAGTATACCACCTTTGATCGTTGTTAATGTATAGAAATGTTCAAGGCGCTCTAGCATTTGGAAAGTATTATCAACACCTGAATTATTTCAACCACGCATTAGAGATGATGCTTCATAACGCTTTGGAGGAAGACTCATCAATAGAAGCAGGTATACGGTGATGTATCTTATTATATAGATAATGCACTCGTATCTGTCGTAGAGTTTATCAATCAATTTCCCAAATCATTGGAGATAATAGTAAACTGCGCGCGAAAGAGTGAAATGGCTCTTTGGCCACGATTTTTTTCCCTTGTGGGTGATCCGAAAATTTTATATCAAGTACATTAGAATTCAAGCCGTAATTTTTATAGAAATCGCTTGATTGTGGATTATTAGGTGTTGCCACCTCATATTTGATTATTATTCAAACTTTGGAGCCATTGTCTGTCAGTAGTCAGGTACTCATAAAACTATTAAGTTAGGAAATAGCTGGCAATTCAATTACTTGATAAATCATTACAAAGCAATGATTTTGAAACAGGTTCTGAACTGTACAGATTTTTGCGTTCAATCTTTGGTAAAAATTGATGCTTTTAATAGTTCAGATGCCGAAACTCCCACTGGCAAAACCCAACCCCAATCACCAAGAGAAAGCTTGTAAGACGTTAGTTTTTTAACTATAGAACTGCCCAAGAGCGATCAAACATGGTAATTCTCAATACACTAATTATAGTTATTCTTTGAAACGCTCATTCAGAATAAAGCTAGATCGTTAGTACTTGTGGGACGATTTCGAGAATTCCTCAAGTTTTCATCCATGTTTTCCATCGCCATATCACATTGGTTAAAACAAGAGAGGTATCAATTGTATGTTAAAACCACTTAGGCGAAGTACCAAGCTATTAATCGTTAACTGGTTGGAAACTCTTACGAAACTTCATGATCAATTTAGTTGGCCATATCCAAGTATTGTTTTTTACTTCTTATTCTAGCTGAATTACCAATAGTAAATAATCCTCGAATCGACACAAGTTATCCAAGTATTGATGCTCGCCGTAGACATTCACAAATGAGTGTCACACCTTCAAAAAGTTCCAAGAAAGAAGTTAGTAGACGTGAAGCAGAGTTAAGGTAGATGATTCAAAGATTTTGACTAGATCTTAGATTGTTTTTAGCGGCTTGCAATGAAGGAGAGTTTCCTGAAATGGGACTTCTCCTTGCCACTATGTTGTTGGATGTTGATTGCTGTATTAGTGTGCTGAATTTATACCCAGACTTGTTTCAATTGTGGGAGGCTGCGTTACTCTCCTCTAAGCATAAGGTCTATCACGATTACGTGAATCTAATTAAGAATTCTTCAGCAAATAAACAAGCTAATCCATAATCAACAAATACAGTTGAAAAACAACCTTTTATTAATTAAGAATAGTGATTAAATGAAACTGATTGTATTCTCTAAATTTCTTCCAAAATGGCAGCAGGATTTAAACCTTCATAACATATGCGGTAAACAGTGGTAAACATAGGATATCTAAAATAATTAGAAAATATATGATGGACTCACTCATGAATGAGATGTTTATCTTTTAAAATTTGATGCAACTCTTTGCTTGTACCGGAACCTTGCAATTTTTGTCCGTTTAATAATTCCTTTTCCAAAACTTCGAATGACTTTCCTGTTAATACCCTCGCTTCAGCAACACGTCTATTACGGCCACCAGAACAAGTGGTAATTAAATCAGCAACTCCACAACTTTCAAAAAACGTTTCATCTTTTACTCCTGCATAAAATGCTTTACAAAACTTTCGCATCTGAGAATATCAGTTGTGTTGAAAAATACCTCCATTAATCCCAGACGAATGATAGCTGCTTTGGTATTATCTCCACATTTTAGCCCATCTACTAATCCAGCAGCAATGGCGACTACATTTTTCAATGCCCCACACAATTCAGCTCCAGCTACATCTTCTACCATACTAATTCGGAAGTATTTGGTATTAAATAGTTTGTAAAATTGTTCTGCATTACTTAAAATGTTATAACCAATTGTTGATTCACAAAATTCATCCTTTGCAACTCCATTTGCAATATTAGCTCCCATTAAAACACTAACGTCGATATTTAGATGACTTCCAATAACGTCAGATATTAACTGTAACCCATCATTACTCACATCCACACCTTTAATTAAAGAAATGGCACGGGCATTTGGCTCCAATCGATCGTACAGTTGCTCACAACAACCTTTTACAAATTGATGTGGAACTACAAATATAAGCAAAGTAGCACCCTCTACAGCCTTCAACAATTCTGGGACAGCAACAATATTTTTTGGCAATGGAATATTTGGAAGATACTTTACATTTTCATGTGTAGTATTGATGATCTCAGTTAATCGTTTTCCCTGATAAATTTCTTCAAATACCCACATACGAACCTATGAATAAGTTGATTAAATTTAATTACTTCATTATCAATTTCAGGAAAATTGGTAACATTGCGACCCACAATTTTAGCTATGGCAGAACCCCTATAATAAGATCTTGACATCAATAGCAACTTACCAGTTTCCAGATCCAATAATCGCAACCTTTTCCTTTGACATACTTTAACTGAAAAATAAACTAACGTTCAAATCCAGTGTTTTTATAACATCTAAGCCACAGTCACCCAATCGTTTCAGGATGTAATTAAATAAAAACACCGCAAAACAAGTGGATTAATAATTTGATGACGATAGTCATCCAATGAACTGAAGAGTGTCTGTAGAGTCGATTATGATAAAGGAAGATAGAAGGGATGTATTAAATGCACTCAATTCGCGTAATCAAACAAGCAATGAAAAACTGAATAAGAAAAATCATTTCAATATATTTTCACTTTCAGGACCGACTTTGTTCTTACTGATTAAACAATACACGTTAGTATCCATATTAGCTATAATATTGGTCACTCCAGTCAGTAAAATCACCTTCATTGTTAAAAACTCAAAAGTTACTTGAATGAAAAAGAACCAAACACTTTCCAAACATACATCACTAATCTGGTTAGTATGATTGTAGTAGTATAAAAAGAATAAGGTGGCCGTTATCCCCATCAATATCGTTAGCGTGAGAATCTACCGATTAGCGGCAACTAGAACTTTTACAACTATATACAGTGTCAGCCTATATACAGAGTGTAACCGAAGCGTGCATTCAATACTGATATATAATGCAGCAATAAATTGGATGATAGATAGAATAGCTATAGTGTGTGTAACATCAGTCTTTGTTGTTAAAAAATGGTATATAACTAACGCCATTTCACCAACCTATCCGTTAATAGATAGTAATTATACACACGAAACATATACTGATATCAGTGGTAGGTTTAACTTTAATTTCATGTTGATGTTGATGTGTGCGGTAAAATATTAGAAAGAGATTGAACTCACGCGTTTTGATCACACTCTTGTACAGTTTGGTCAAACTATTCAGTGGGAAAACCTTTTAGAATTGTAACTTTACGGTCAATGACTTGCATAATCATACTCTCATAGAAAAACTATTTATTTTTACTATCTAACGACATTAGAAATCACCCATGTCATCATCTTCATCCATTTCCCCATCTTGGATATTCTTGACAAGCTCTCTTTCCTGTTCGAGCAGCTCTGCAGCTTTTGCCAAATCCTTTTTATGGGCACCATGTGGGTATCGCATCGCTTGGACAGATTCATTGTGGAGATTGAGACAGAAACTGATACGTTCATGAAATGCGTTCTGAGGTTCTGTAGTAGAGTAAATATCAATGATTTCCTAATATTGTTAGACTTCGAAACAAACATTGGATTTCATAGAGCCATTCTGATGATCAATCGTTGCATCTATCACACCATCCCGAATAGCCTGGTTTTAAGCAAAAAACTTAATGAATACCTTTGCTACAATATATTCAGCGTCTTCCTCACTATCCAATTGCAATTTAAGGCAAATATCCTTCAAAGAGATACGAGAGTACGATAAACTAATACGGCGCACACCTGCCTTGATGACATTATGACGAAGTCTATACGTCAATCAAGGTTTGCATACCTTAAAATTAAAGTCATGTTTTTATCTGCATGGAACACATCAGAATGACGCACCAAATAATCTTGGAATTTACCCAAATCTCCCTCACGCACAGCTGCATATTAGGTTAAGATTTAAAAACCTTGGGTAATATGAAGATATGGTACAAGCGCTGATTGGAGATCTTCTTGGCGAAATAATGACCGTTCCGGGATTTCCCCCATTAACAATTGAACAATGATTGACAGTTTGTGTGCCTAAATATAAATCATCAACTTATGCAGATACCGTCTGTTGAAATCCAATAGTTGCAGAACTTTGTGGTGCTTTTCTAATTGCTTGCAAAAGATGACGATGTGAAGCTGAATAATCCTGTCAAATTAGGCAAAATCGTCTCCAGTACCAATTGAATAGCCTTGATTCGTCCTGTACCAGTTAAAATCTTCGTAATTACCTAAATAATACATGTATCGTGCAAGTTGATTGTTTCCGACCGTTTCAGGAAATACTGCCTTTGCTGCGAGTTTATCTGCTTGATCGATCAAATTTAGGCTTAAGTAATTTCTAAGCAAGATGTTCAACAATGTGGCCTTATGATTAGAGTGTTGACAATACCTGTGTATCGTTATCTTGGCGCAATGTTGCAGTGCGATGCGCAGCGACAATGAACCTAGGATGAGCAATGTCAATAACAAACGGTTGAATATCTGTGAGATTTCCTTTAGTTTCATGAAAGTGTGCAAGGAAAAAGAATAGTCTGGCAACAATAGGATCAAGTGTTCGTCTGTTTAATACTTTTGCTCGTTCAATTAAGTCTTTTGCAACTTTGATTCCACTGTCAAATTTCTTTGAGTCTGATAGGAATTGGGTGATCAGGAACCCAACAAAAATTTCTATTTCAGGAGTCAAGGTTTTTGCAGATGCATTTGCGTCGACAGTAATCTAAAAATTTGAGTTTTTGTTTAGTATACTCCAATAGAGGATGCCAATAATGATTGTAATGACTTGTCCTGTACGAGATTTTCAATTGAAGATTTCAAGATGTTCTCTGTTAACAAATGTCGGTAATCAGAAGTTCCTCTAAGTGCTCTATTTGCAAATCTAGATTCCAATGAAGACACTGCTCTTTCAAGGAGAGCTGTAGTTTTTTGTATGTCTTTTGTTACAATAAAAAGAAATACCCTTTTGAATCGATTCTTCAGTTCTTTCAACTTCCATTTCTGTTACAGGAGGAACTGCAGCGCTCTTATCAGCAACGGTAGGATTAGCTTGCTTTGTCATATTCACGTAATAAAATTAAAAAGTGAAAACCAGGGTTGGATGAATGACTGACAGTGAGATAAATGAACCATGAAATGACAATGAAAATGAGAGACGAATAAATTGATTGCTTTTTATAAATTGGTAGGTTATGAATCAATGGTAGAAAGTTTATCCTCATGGATTTCCTGTAAATGAAATCATTAATACAAGTCTTAATTAATACTTGCGGTTCTAAGGGAATCAAATCATTTAAAGATCATTAAATCAACTAGATTTAGAACAGTCGCGTCCATTACACAAAGTGACGTAGACTTACTGTTTCTTTTCTCATATGCTCAATAATTCACCTAATGTAGATAATACCATACGACATAATGAGCATAACAGGAGGCAAAGTCTACTACCATATCCAAAAGAGAAAGAAAAAGAGAACGATTTCAAAAAGGATTTGAGAGACATTACTAAAGAACGCGAAGATAACTTAAAGAAGGAGAAGCGAGCAATAATGCTGTTCGATTTCATTGCAGAATGTGACAGGAAGGTGATTTTTAGTTTGTTTTCTTATTTATAGGATAAAGATACACGTAGAAAACAATTGGTGGATCAAATTGCAAAGCAGCATTTATCTATTGATGCAAAAGCTTTGTTTTTGGCGGAGCAGCGAGAAAATGAATTCAAAAAGATAGAGATGGACAGAAAGAATGCTTTATTGCTTGTATTTGTCATCTTTAAACTAAATATTTACATAGAAAAGGCAAAGACTAACAGCGATTGCCAAATTAGTCCCAACAAAAAACAATTGTATGGAAATAGATGCAAATGCTACAGAATCTCAGTTAGATGTCCCTATAGAAAATAGGAAAAAAAATGAACTATTTCGAAGTGAAGAGTATTGGAGACAGGCTGATAGAATTCATCAAGCAAGATTAGACCTTGACGAACATCATATCCAACTTGCGAATAATAGGAAGAAAATGCTCGGTATTGTATTGCCAAAGCCTAAAAAAGCAACGGGAATGTCGTTTGACAGTGCTAAATCAACTAATACGTTCAAACAAACCGTAAAGCAAGCAAAAACAAGAGGAACGAATCTACCGTCAAGCTCATTGGATATTGAATTGTTTCTAGAAAAATACAAGAGACCGGATAGTCCGATTCGCCGTTTTGTAAATATCTAAAGTAATTAATGAAAGGTTCCCGCAGCAGTAGACAACAAAAAGACGGAATTTTATCAAAAAGTGCTGGCTGATACTATCAAGGGATTGGAGAGTATCACAAAAAATAAGATGAAAACAAACATTTTGATTGAAGGCAAAATAAACCAGTATGGAATGGTGTCAAGTATTTCGAATAATTTCAGGCTGGGATACTTGCATGGCAAATCTATGAATGATCCTACTTGGATAGGCAATGTCGAATTCGAGATCGACAAACCATCGTTCATGACAACCAATCAAGAACTAAAACTTTATCAGAAGCCAAAATTAAAAGCAATCCCAAACAAGCCAATCAGAAACAGATCGTATTCAAAGTCCACCAATGACGAAGGTGCAGCCCCCAATAATGAAGAACAGTTGAAAGATTCAGAAGAAATGGATGTTATGCTCAATGAACTCAATGAGCAAGATTCGGAACAGGAGAAGAAATCTTCCCAAAAGTATGACCGAAGTAATACTAATTCGGGTTCTGCACATAGCCGTAATGTCCCAATATTCGACAACCCAGTGGCCGAGAAAATCCAACCATATTTGTCCATATCAAGAACTGCAAGATACCACAACAAAAAAAAGATAACATTGAAAATCGAAAGATTGTCACATCATTCAGAAAATCACCGAGCAGCACGAGGACAACAAGATGACTTATTTCCTGATGATGAAAATGAACGAGATTCGGACGATTTAGATTCAGATTCTTCGTTTGGGGCAAGTCAAAACAGTCTGCTAAGCTCTGCTGCTAGTTTAAAAGAACGGAAAATGTCTGACCGAAAGTCGCGTATTAAAAACCCAAGTTCCACAACATTGAAACGCTTCGAACCGAATAAAAGAATTGCAGAAGAAGAAGGAAATGCTTTTGAGTCAAATTCAAAAGCTCAAAACGATCGAAATGTGAAAAAACACCATGATTCAGATTCGCATGGAGGAAAGGAATTGAATAAATGGTCTCAAGCGCCTGGTGGTACAAATGAACCAAATCCATTTACTGGCCAAACAAAGTTATCAAAGCCTAGTAATATGAATCAAGAGCCATTGTCCGAGTGGTTGTCAAAGTATGGTGCACAAAGTGCCAAGGATGCAGAAACTTCAAACAAGTTGAATTGGCCACCTATATGCTTAGAAGCCGTAGCAGAATTTGGAAAAACCGTGTTTCCGACCGATGTTAAAAAGCAAGCACTACCAAGTGCTGCAGAAAGAACCTCGCCAATCCGCAAAGTTAGAAATCGACATTTTGAGGTACAGAAATTAGACCTATTTCAAAAGAAAGAGAGTGAATCTTCAGATATAGTAGAGAAAGGTGTTTCTCAATATGACTTCAATACCCCCCAAAGATTCTGGTCTCAACAAAATAGTGTAGCTGGACATGATGATGCACAATCAATGTATGGCACCAGCTACGTGCCTACCTCAACTGCTAGTTCTAAATCATAACGGCGCTATAAAACTGTAAATAAAGATCATGATAACTCACAATCCTGAAATTGCATTGTAAACCTTTTAGTTATTGATTCTGCTCTAAATGAAACAATTAGGAATCGAATAGTTGGTAATTTATAAGATTATTTACTAACTTGCATGTATTTAAATGACTAAGTTTGTTGTTCAATTTCTTCAAAGTGCTTTCTAGATAATTGAATGTTCATAATAGGAATAGCAGATTGAATAGACGCGTTTGATAAAACAACCAATATATAGGTGTTTGGAGTCAGTGGTTGAACAAAGATAGACATATTCGGATTTCTAATTTCCATTGTTTGAAATGATGCTTGTGATTTGCTAACATGAATAATTCAGATATACCTGCAGCTTAGCTTGAACTGCTTAATGATGTTAGAGACTTTTTCAAATCGGTGGGAATCAGAATATGTAACCCCTTTTGTGTGTGAGATAACTAAAAAGGTAGTCTTTTCAAATAAAATGATATCTGATGCTTCACAGATAGTACACAATCGCTGCAAACTGTTCTCTAGCAGGTGAACATTTGGTATCAACGAATAGACTATTGAGGACCATGCTTTGTAGAGGGTCTCATCCCAGATTGATGTCGCAAAAATAGTTGGGTTGATTGGATTGGAAAATTTAATCAATTCATTTGATTTGGTTTCAAACACCTGTACTTTAGTTTCTTGAAGAATACTTTCGCACGTTGTTCCAATTGGATAAGATCCATTTTATGAATCAAACAAAACACTTTTGCATCTCTACTGTGATGAACTAAAGCTTCGATCATGGTTTGATAGGATTGTAAATCTTTCTCAAATTCTCTAGATTCCACATCGAAAACGTAAATCAAAATCTGCCAATAATCAATAAAGTAACCTCATACCTCCACATTAACGAATACTTGATCCTGCTGAGATGCAATGTAACCATCCATAAACGATTCTTGTCCTAATCAATCAATAAATATATTTGTTGCCCTAATAAGATGAGATGCGATATTATTAAAGTACTCCACAATCCCATAAATTCAACACTAGATTACCCAAGAACCGAACATGAGAATGTTCCACATCAACTAATAGGGTTAGGAATTATAAAGATAGATACTAGTAGCACCTAACATTAAGTGATAAACGTTATACCCAGTCGACGAGTATCTCTAGCAATATAATTTGCGAATATAATGGAACGCATAGAAGTCTTTCCAGAGCCGCTCTTTCCCATCAACAAAACCTATCCTATCAATCTCTTTGTCAATCAACCTTCTTTTTCATTGTAACGAACAAACTTTTCACCTTACCAAATTCAGTCACAACTACAATTTACTATGGTAAAGGAGATATATGTTGAATCAAAACAATCAAATAAATTAGATTGATTGATATACTTCAACTGCACATCAAAGGCATGGTTCACTACTGTGCAATACCATTTCAATTCTGATGAAGATCTAAAGGATCGTAACTAATTTAATATATAACAGCATATTGAAATTTAATCACTTTGATGTCTTCTTTTTGCCTTCATTTTTTTCAACCGTATCTGAGTACATACTTATGAATAACCAGCTAAATCTAATTCAAAAGGCATTGTCAAATCAAGATGCAGAAGGACTATGTAGATTGCTTCCATGGAATCAACTGGAATTAACGCCTGTAAATCTGCGAAACGAAATACAGGACTTACTAAAGGTACCTATTCTAGTGGAACGATAATATCATTAGAATAACACAAATATTTCCAAAATTATACCAGATACCTACAGCAATTTTATAGTTGCTTATCTGAAGTTTGTATTGGGGAATAACTTTGATACATTTCTGACCATGTTCAAGTGATTATCAATTATTAACGTGTAGAGTATATACCGGAGAGCGTCTTGCATATAATGTATGGTTGATTCCATTTACCAAGCATTTGATCCGAGGAATGGTACACTTATCTATATTGGTAAGGTGCTTCCAAAGATTTAATGTGTATTTTAGAACGACAAACTCATGGCATCATACAGTGAAAAAACTAGGATTACTGCCAATGCTGAGTTGGGTAGATTGTGCGCAATGGTATCAAAGTGAGTACTTATACGCTGAAACATAGAGATTCATCAGATATATGCTCTATTTTACTCTACATTGTAAACTCTCAGTTTTCTGTATTGTTCAGTCTTGATGGTATGAAGCCGAGTCTAGGTAAGCATTTGTCGTTTAAATAGTTAGATATTTTGCGAATGCTGCCAAATTTTTTACCAACCGATTTAAAGTGTCCAAAATCTGACACAGTGATGTTTAACTTTAAAGCAGGAAAGATCGCACTACATTTTCATCGTTTTGCAATGGTAATATAGACAAATTAATGCAAGGCTGAAAAACACTTTCAGATCGCGTTTCAAAAATGCATACCAACACTGAAGGCTAAACGAACGTATTCAGTTACTACCATATAACTTACATTAGAATCCTCTTAAAATATCTCATTGTGATTAAAATGATACGTGGAGTACTACCATCAGAGTTCTTATTGAAAGAATTCCACTTGGATCAATACTTTTCAAACTTATGTCTTCACCTATCAAAAGGGAATTTCTTGATGTTCACTAAAGAACTTGAAATACAGAGAAGCTGGTTGTTAAAGAATGGTTTGTACTTGCTCATTGAACAACACACAAGAATAGTCTTATACCGTAATCTATTTCAGAGAATGTACCAATTAGTTTTTCTTAGTGATTAGTTATAGAATAATGGAAAGTAACTCAATATCAGTCAGTCTACTTTGGCAAATCACACAGAAAATGAATGCAGATGACACAGTAGAAGAGATTGAATGCTTACTTGTTTCAATGATTGACCAAGTAATTTTTGAGTTTAATATTTTATCACAGGGAATTATAAAAGGTTATATCTCTCACGACAAAAATGTGATAGTGTTCCGGAAGTCAAATACTTTTCCATTGCTTCACACCATAGCTACACAAGCATAATATGTAGATATCTTTCGTCTTTTAATATCAATAAATCTTTTTCAAATTTTGTGATATTTTGACTCTTAAATTTCGCGTTCCAATTCAGAAATTCAAAGATGGCTATGGAATTCAGACATGCGATAATGGATATTCATCCTAAACCAGTACTTTGTGTTCAATACAACCCATTTAGACGTGAAATTATGACAGCTGGTGAAGGTATTAACATTAGTCTCATGATAGATGCAACTATACGGTATCTGTATAAAATAAGTAATCGAAAGAGTTTGGGAATCAGAATCTGGGAAACTTCTTTCATGTTGGACAGAACATATCGGATGGGTTACCAATCTATTATATTGGTAATCAAGTAGTACTTTATTAGATTATAGCAAAGAATTAAAAGTTTTGTTTTCCAGCTCAATTGATGGATACATTATTGCATGGGGACCAAGTGGAAAGCCATTACAAAAGATTCAAGTATTTAATAATCATTCTTATTCGCGATTTGTAGACAGGATCTCCAGTCTATTGTTTAGCTTACAATTTTCGAAGACAGCAGATTATGGTATATATTTTAAATGACTAAAAAATAGGCTGGACAGTAAATGCTTCCAATTAATCTAGCAGAAACAAAAAAGTCAGATTGTTTCAGTTGATCGGAGAAGATGCTTTGAGCAAAGTAACTACTGACGTATTAGAAAAGAAAAGCGTATCGTGTTCAGAGCATTTGGATATTGTTAGCTGTTTAGTCTCTTGTGAGGGAAGATTTTATTCAGCAGGGTATGCTAGAATTTTAATGGAACAGATATGATCGCAAAATAGTTATTTATGATGTTCCCCATCACGGTGATTTGAAACTAAGAGTGGCAAGCACTATAAAGGATGCTCATGATGCGTCCATCTCCTGTATGATATTTGGAAAGGATGCAGATAATAGTTGGTAATATTATGTCCAATAATGAGCAGGCTTATTACTGGATCTATTGATCGAGTTGTAAAATTATGGTCATTGGATGGAAATCTAATGCAACGATTTGATGGATTCAAGTAAATTCAGTTCGAATTAAAGTAATTAGCGATACAATTACTTCGCTTTGTTATGTGATACCCACTCAAACATTATGGGTGACTGCTAACTCACCACTTCCAGTTGTGTATGATCCTCGAAGTGGAATCAATGTAACCCTACTTTCAATAATCAAAGGTATCGGATTTTGTGAGAACCGATGATGAACGATTTCATGTTAGAGGGGGGACTTTCGGATTTCGGAATCTTTTATATATACCAGAGACGATGGAAGTGGTGGCAATTTCTACCAGGAGGTCATTGGTTGTTTGGAAATATAACTCAGTTGCACCACTTACAGTTTTGCCTGGACATATAGACATTGCCGAATGCTTGGCCTTCAGTATCAAATATATTGTCTCACAACATAGATTCAAAAGAACCAATATTGATCTTCAGTGGAGGAGACGATGGTATCATTCATAAATGGGAGCGACTTCAGTTAAATACATTTATGTATAGGTAAATTTGATAAATCCGGTTTATTTTAGCCAAGAGGCATTAGTATTACCAAAAGAAGAATTCAATGATGTTGTTGTGGAACCACCACCAGCTGTGATTGAAAAAAAATCCTTAAAGACAGTTAGAATGAAAAGAAGATTTGATAGAGGACCAGCACCAAAAGAAATAAAAGCAGCAGTAGATACATTTTTACCAAAAACGAAGAAAGAGACCGTCGTTCCAAATAAAACTAAGGCCATCCGCCCTGGAGTTGTGTCAATGTCCTACTTTGAAGATTTGGACTTATTGATTTCAGGATATGAAGATTCTCGAATACGTAATTCATATTTATTAAGTAGTAGGTGTATGGGGATACAATGAAGTATCTCACCATTTTACCTGACAAATAGGAATCGATTGTTTATACGCAAGAAACGCACGGAATGGGATCAGATTCAAAAACCGACGAAAGAGTTACCAGCCGAGTTGCTGGGATGTCTTTAAAAGTAACACTTTGTGAACACAAAGATGCTGTGACTGCACTATCTTGCTTTAAGAAAGACGGAGCCAGCTGGTTGGTAATTGGTTGTACGTTTCATGATTATAGCTAAGTACCGGATGGGATAGAAAAATATGCTTATGGAACCTTAATGAGCTAAGATTGCAAGACGTATTCAAAAACAGTTCTGCTACATCGCCTTGGAAGGAAGAATTGGCTGCCGATGGGATTATATTGGATCTTGAATACAGTTCAGAAAGGAATGAGTTTGGATATTGTTCTTCCGATAAACTGGCTTATATACGAAAATTTTCTACAAATGGTGCTAATATGAAATTACAAGCGGTTTTACAAGGGTATACTTTTCTTTTTTAATTGAAAGTCACGAAGCGGAAGTCACTCAAATCAAGTGGCATAAGCAAGCATCTCAGTGGATCACAGGATCGGAAGATAGAACTGTCAGAATATGGGTAAATTTAAAATTCATTAAATCAATGTCAAGGCAGCAGAAGGAATTCCCATGTTAAGAGTTATTAACAATGATGGTCCTGTCACTGCTATATGCGTGGACACTTTAAACAAATGCATTATCACTGGCTCGCAAGATAAAGTTATTCGAGTGTTCGATATAGAGAAAAAGGATGAGATTGTACAAAAGCATATGGGACATTCAGATGAAATTCGTTCAATAATACATATTCCCAGTAGAAACCAATATGTATCTGCTGCTTGGGATAATACTGTTAGAGTTTGGAATGGTAAAATGCTTTGTAAACAATAATGCTAGCGTTCTTGAAAAAAGGACAGAGAAAGGCCACAAAGACGGTAACTAAATACGCACCAGAAGAAGATGAGGTATTCTTAAAAACGTTAACCAAAGAATGTACAATCATATTCAGAGATGAATCCATTGATCATCCCAAAATTACTTTCAAAGCCAGTATTTGTAAAAGAATTTGTACTAGAAAAGGCACCAGTAAAAGAGGATGAT
Source organism: Globomyces pollinis-pini (assembly GCA_025399215.1). NCBI lineage: Eukaryota > Fungi > Chytridiomycota > Chytridiomycetes > Rhizophydiales > Globomycetaceae > Globomyces > Globomyces pollinis-pini. Next base: position 88,764 of record MU621112.1, on the reverse strand, counting down.
GATGAGGTTTACGAAATGAACTAAACTCTTAGATTGAAAAGAGTGCATTAGAAGAAGAATTAAGACAAACACTGAACGACTTAGATGCAGCACTTAATTCGCCAGATGTAATCATTGTTTTAGTTCACGTTTAGAAAATATCACAAAACAAAGCTAATTTAAAAACTCGGGTGTTCAAAGGAAATAAATCAAAAAAAGGCTGAAAAGAACTGGCAATAAAATTATATACAATACTGAACATCTACTCCTTCTCTTTTTTCTTTGCAGATTTTGCCCTCTTGCGATGCCCAGATAGATCAGTTGGCCAAACAAAATCGTTTTCATTTCCAAACTCGCTTTTGCTTGGTAATAGACTAACTAATTCACGGAGTCTGGTGGACTCTTGAGTAAGTCCAATTGCAACATCTGCCAGTTTTCTATCTCTTGTGCGCCATTCATTCCATGCAACCATTGTTCTATTTGAATCGCCATATTTTAGGTGTAGATGTACTCTTTCCAATTCACTACGCATTCTCTTTTCACTCAAATAGCTAGACCTGTTTTCATCTAGTTGTTTCTCTAAGCATTCCCTAGTAGCAGTTTCGGCAAGCAGTTTCTTAATTGTATCTGCAAGCCTTTGTTCTGTATCAGACAGCTGGTTTTCCAAATCAGCATTCTTTGATGCTAATGCTTTACCATCCAGTTCCGATTCTTGCAAGCAATCAGTGAGTCGTGTAATGTCGTTGTCACGAGCCTCTATAGTCTCTTGAGCTATCTCCTTATATGCTTCAAAGGCGCCAACTACGCCGGTATGCGCTTTTACTTCTGCTTCGTACAATTCTTTAAGGTCGCCATGTTCTCGCTTCCAATAGTTCATTTCTCTAGTAATGTTTGCACATTCTGCTTGCAAATTAACAACATGCTCTTTAGTTGTCGAGAGTTCGGACGTCGTATCTTCCCACTTCTTAGTCAAGTTTTCTTTTTCTTTTTCTAACGCTAAATTGCTTTTTACCGAGTCAGTGTACATTTCTTTCAAACTATCATGAGTCTTAATTAGTAGTTTGTGATCTTCGGCTAATAATTTTAACTTTCTATCCAATTGATTGTGTTCGGAAATGGATTCTTTTTGATATTCTTCAAATTTCTTGATAGTTTCGTCTAATTCCTCTTCTTTTTCACGTAAATCTTTTCGGAAATTCTTCAAATGAGAAATGAAATCATTACCTTTATCTTTTCTGTCAGCTCTTTTTTGTCATTTGCCAGGTTTGTTTTTCCAATAGTTAACTTGTCAATCTGATCCTGAAGTGAATTGGTTCTTTCTTCCAAAGTTCTTCTTGTAGTGGTTAATTCTTCTAAAAATTTCTTTGCTTTTGAACTTTCAACTTCCAGATTGTTTTGCAAATCTGTTACTTGGAACATGAGTTGTTCTTTCTTTTCTTGGGTCGCTTTAAGAATAGTGGTTTCTCTTTGTAATTTGGAAGTCAGATCAGATATTTTGGTGTCTCGAAGAGCAACTAACAATTAATTAATTATATCAAATTACTCTCTGTTATTCCAGTCTTTTTCGTTTGATCCAAGACAGTCTCCAATTGCTCTTTTTCTGTGACCAGAACTTGAACGTTTTTACTTAATTTATCGATTTCGAGCTTGTTAGCTTTAATAAACACTTCCAAGTCCGTCTTTGCGCTCATGAGCGCATCCAGCTCATTTGTCGTTTTTAACAAATTCTTTCTGAATTCTGCTTTGATAGTCTCATTTTTGCTACTCTCCGCTCGTGCATCCGCTTCAACTTTTGACTTTAGCAATAGCAATTGGTCATGATTTTTTGTCATATCTCTTAATTCAAAAGTTGTGTTTTCTAAATTGGTCTTGAGTGTGACATTCATTGCCGACATTTTTTTTAGGGACTCGCCTTTTGCACTATCAATCAGAAATATATATAGTATACTTTAATTCAACCACAAGTTGATCCAGTTCATATTCAAGCTCTCTAGTTTTGTTACTAGCAACTCGAAGCTCCTTCGCAGTAACCTCAAAATCAGTGGTTAGTTTGGCCAAATTCTTCTGTAACATAACATTGCGAGCTTCAACGGCATCAGTACCTCGATGTGCTTCCTTTCTCAACCGTGCCATGGTTTCATCCATCGCAATAAATTCCTGGAACGACTCACGTAGTTGCTCTTTTATCTTTTCTGCATCTTTCTTGGACTCTAGCGCTTCTACTTCTTTGGTTTTAATAGTCTTTTGGAGCTCTGATATATTCCCCAGCAACTAAGTTTTAGTTTCGTAGTGTTACGGATTGTTTCTCCACTTCAGCATTTATCAGTATGGCAATTAAAGTAGATATTTCTGTTTTTAAATGTCTCACATCATCTTGAAGTCTGGAGCATTCAGTTTTTTGCCATTCTTCTGCAAACACATAATAATTAACCGACTTATTCAATGCTACTTTGAGTTTTTGCACATTCGTGCTTTCAAATTTCTAGTTCGATTAGGTTTGAAATCATTACTTCTTTTTGAGATGTTTCAAATAACTGTTGTCGAAGTTTTGTGATTTCCAGTTCTTTGGCATTTAACATTCTCTTGTAGATAGCACCAGAAAATGATTTCCCAGTTTTAACGCCTAATCCTACTTTGGGAATCTTTTTTGTGATATCCAATCTTGCGTTAGACTCTTTTGCTTGTTGGAGAACCCATCTATCACGCTCAACTTTCTCTCTACCCTTTTCAAATATCTTTTTACTACAATTTTTTGTAGGATCTTTGACGATATCAAAGTATGGCATTTCAGATTGTATGATACCATCACCAATCTCATCAATTTCGCGTACTGAATTCAACATTACATTCGGATCTTGTCCTTGATTAATGAGACAGTGGTCAAAAGCATTCACTAATGCACTTTGACATTCTTTACATACATGTACAGAAAATGGACTGGTTTTTTCATTGTCATCACAAAATGATTCTGCATTTTCCAAGATACTTCCAATAGAACCCAAGTCTGACGCCAATCGAAATTGAATATCTTTGTTCGCTCCTATTGTATTCTTACAATTCGCCTTATGCATGTTTAATGAAATTGGTGGTAGTGGAGCATTTCCATTCACACTTTCTTGAGTGAAAGCTCTTAGCGATTTTTGAAAGTTATGTTCAGCATCTTTATCAGCTAATGAATTCTTCACCCCAATTTCCATCTAATTTTGGTATGAAAGAATGAACAATGTAATTCGGAGATTTGACAATGATAACGAATCTCGAAATTTATTTCAAAAATCAAACTAATCTCAAGTTAAGCTTATAGCAGTTAACCTTAAGGTATTCCAATGTCTACCCCACGTCAAAAATCTGCTGGAAACCGTAATATAAGCTTTCAACAACCAACGAATGTCAATAACAAAAAGATTTTATCGAGTATCAACAAAAGTAACCCTATTGGAAAGAGTCAGGTTTTACATGGTTCAGAAAGGGTTCAGATACCCAACCAAAAGCGTCCACCATCTGGTAAAATGATTGGCAGTCAAAAAGATACCAGACCTGCTTCGGGGAAAATGAATGTCGGCCAAAAAGACACCAGACCTGCTTCAGGGAAAATTACTGGCATTCAAAAAGATACTAGGCCTGCTTCTGGAAAAATGAACGTTAACCAAAACGAACACAATAAGTCAAAGAAGATTTTGGAGCACAAAAGAAAGGAAGATATCCCCAATAGCAAAGTTACTTTTAATAACAGCTCTGAGACGAGTGCAAAACTGCAGAAAATGCCAACTAAAAGATTCTCCACAACTCAAGCGTACGAAGAGAAGGACTCAACAACAGTGGCAATGCCATCCCGATCGGATACCTCAAATACTGTTAGTAAATCTGCACATCATTTCAAATCTATTGCAAATAAATTCAAACTGCTGAGCAGATTCAAACTGGCTAGTTCTGCCGCTAGTTTAGATGCAAATGGAATCCAAAGTAATACCCAACAAAAAGAAACAAATAGAAACTCGATATATATCGACAAGTCATCGTATGAATCGTCATATCAAAGCCAACCGGAGAATAACAATAAGTCTGATCATTTTGGAACAAACATGTCTAATAGTGAACAGAAGATAGACAAACCTATGGACGACCCATTGGCAACATTATGGATACGAACTGGAAATGGAAAGATGGAACTGGTATAGATCTGATTTTTTAATTTTTAAGATGGATTTATTGTCTCAACAAGTGGCCAAGTCCGCCGACCCACATCCCACACCAAAACCCAAATCTCGAAAGTCAAAAGGTCGCAGGAAGAGCTTAAAACATAGTGCGGACATTAAAGCAGCCAATAAATCAAAGAAATTACCAGACGTGGTACCATCTGCTCCACCAGACCCGATTCTAGCAGCACTTCAGACTACAGCACTTAACCCTTTAGAAGAATTGACCATGACTGCAGGAATTAGAATTACTTGGGAGTCTGACGAAGTACCAGAAGAACCTTCAGCAATACTTCCTGAAGTATTACCACAAGTGAACAGTGATCCCATATTAGCCATGCCTTCTGCAACATTTACAATGCTTCCATCATTCATTGCCAAGGTTAAGAAAGAGACAGTTGTTCCACAGGTGAAGCGTTTTAATATCAAACATCAAAAAACAACGCTTCAAAGTGCATAGTAACCCCAATTTTATTTAATCGACAGTATGTATCATGAGACTCAGCCAAACTTGATGAATCCTTTATTTGGATTACCACCCATAAGTCACATTCTCTATGGTCCCTACAAACCGTCATTACTTCGAATGGAACCAATCGTTAGGAAGCCAATTAGTTATTTTTCACCATTGGATATCAAACAGCTTGTATAAACATATTACACGTATAGTAATATAATATTTGTATTCAAGCTAGTTACCACGTGGACATAACAATGGAGTAAACAAAACAGTTTTACATGCAGTTTTATAACTGCATATAGTTTAATAATATCTTAAATGAATGAAGATTTTGATCCATCCAAATTATCTCCTTCAAAAACTATAAGAAAGCGTAACAAAAAAACGCCCGATATATCAACAAAAAAACCGGATGATCACTCAATGATAGAACCACCATTGACACCCAGAGTACCCGTGAGCCTTCCATTGATAGAAGTGACGAATAAGAAACAAAGCAAAGCAAAGAAGGCTAGTACTGAACAAATATCACCAATATCCAATCAACTGCTGTCAATCGACGATGGTACAGCATCTCAATGGAAATTAAACAGAAGCGGGACTACAATACTGCCCAGCCTAGATAAGAAGAAAAGCAACGTCGATAATGCAGATGATCCAAATAATCTGGAAAGTATAATACCCGTTCTGTGGATTAGGACACAGTCGGGGAAACAAGAGGTAACGCTTGTCGAATAACGCTAAGTTGGACCGAATCTCATCAAAAGCATCACCTGCTGCCGACATCCATCCACCAAAACGTAAAAAGAAAGCAAGACACTCTTCACTATACAAGCTCAAAGATTTAAAACCAAGTACAGTAGATCTAGAGTCCAAAAACGAAAAAATTGTTGTTCAAGATTCAACATTAATGTCAGTTGCTGCTGGTGTTCGAATTACATTGGAATCATATGTACCAGAAACCCCTGTGGATCCTGTCGAAGACATCACAGCACCAATCTTATCAATAGCACCTCCAAAAGACTTGGGTGCAAAAATAGAGTTGGAAACTGTTGCTGTTGTCAAGAAACGACCACCGAAAAAGGCTAAACGAAGGTTTCTATCTCAACACGGTTCGGTTCCAGATGGTGAATAGTAAACTATATACCTTGTAATTTTTAGCATGGGGCATTCAACTCATTTAAATTTGATGAATTCTACATTTGTACTTCCACCAATACCTCAAATATTGTTTGGCCCATATCAAAAATCTGTCATTAAAACATCTGATAGGTTTAGGAAACCAATAGTGTACTATGGACAAGAGCATTATTTGACTGATCCATTCGAAACCGATGATAAGGCAGTTTGAACATGATTTTCATTAATATAGGGTTTCTAATAATATACAAACTGTTAAAAAATCTACAATCATTACAATTAGTGGAAATAACTGTTGCAATATGTTTTATTTATGATTGATTTAGCAATGACAATAGTTCTGATTTCATTCTGTTCAAATGTAATTGAATGATCTGTTCCATTTTTTCCACCGTATTCAATTTGATTTGATCTGCAGTAATTGGAGGTGGAGTCAAAGTGATAGAGTTGGATTTTTGGTAAAATTGACCACAATGAATAGACGATGATTCTGATCCTGAGTCACAAACAATATTTTGGGTTGCTAATACAATATCTTTGGTTCTAATTTTGTTAGAATCCAGTAAGCAAACCTTTGACATGATGATGGAATAATGACCTCTGTTAAGGGCCAATCATTTTCTGTCGTTGAATCACAAATATTACGTGTACAATCAGTCCTATAGGTCAGGCATACCGTCTGAACAAACTGTTGAACATCAAGTGATTCCATTTCATTTGCTGAATTGATTGGAATTTGAGAATCATTCAATGCAGACATTTCTCCAGAATGCGTAGGCAATTGATCTGTTACCCAAGTAACAATCGTTTCAGTATGAACTGGTTCATTGATATTTCTACCCAAGTTAATCAAAAGTTACTAACGGTTGATCAGAACGAGGCAATGTGTCGTTAATGCTTGAACAAAGATCTTGGTTGATAGAGTCTGTTGGTGGTCCAGTCATTAATAAAGGTCTTATCTAATTAGATCACTATTTATTTCAACTCACGTTTGAATAGAGATTGGATTTAGATGATGAGGGGGAGTTTTTTGTGTACTACTAGTCATTAATAGTATTGCATTAAACCATTCGATATCCTCTGATCGCAATTGATCATTTGGTTCCCTAATCATTAGTAATAAATGGATACTTGTATATAGAGGTTTCAGTTTGATTCATCAAATCTTTGTCAGTTTGGTTGGTGGAAATGTCCAATTGTTCATTTGGTACCTCTTTCTTCAAGTCCGGAGATAGTTTCTGTGTGACCAAACCAGGAGAGTCTAAAGTTCTAGCGAAATACATATTAGGAAAACTAGTTATTACGACACTTGATGAGGCAACTCGATCTTTTGTTCTGGAAGAATTGATTTTGTAGGAGATTGAGCAGCAGGAATGAGATTTTCCCTTGGTAATTCGACTAACCTAGCTAAGCCCGATATTCTGGACTATTCTATTAGGATATATAATTACATAAGTTTCGTTCATCCAATTGCTGGATAGTATTTGATGACGGTTTTGATTCTCTCTTGTTATTCTGTTGGAAAGATCCTTCTGTTCGATATGGTTCTGTAACAACAAACTCCACTGAGACATCACCTGGGTTTTAGAGTGTTCTGAACTGGTAATAGAGATTTCTTCAGTATTAAATGAACGGTCGGGGTTTGTGCCAGAGCTGCTACTGTCGATCGCTGCAGGAACTGGAACGTGCAAATCCTGGACTTTAGTGGGACTAGTTGGATCGATGAAGGAAATATCTGAATTTGCTGTTTGAATATCATTGGTTTCGATATAATCCAAGTCAGCTTGTCGTTTCAGAGGAGACATATTACTAAAAGAACTGTGGGAGTCCAGTTTAGTATCCGTCTGGTGCAAGATATTTTGCTTGGTCTCGAATGTTTTCGGATGTGTCCGAGACATTTCTCCATTGATCAGCGAATGTCGCTTTTCCCGATTTAGTTTTCCTCTGACGTTAATGATTTGTACTTGAAGCTCTTCACTCTTCTTTCGAGATAAGACCTTCTGATGAGTATTTGATGAATAGCTTTTTTGACTTTGAGACAAATCAATAGCAGGTTTCTGATCCAAAGGAGATGCATTGTGAATTCCCAGTTTTTCTCTTATTGAATCAATAGCTTTAGATTTCTGTGACTGATGTTGATACTTTCCTTTAAAATGTGTACGTGAACGCTTGTTTTGGTTTGTATTCATCCAATTCATTTTTTCAAACTTTTCTAATTCAAAGTTGGTTTATGAATCCCTTTGATAACCAATGACTAGGTAGTTTATGAATGAATTTGATAGACCATGATAGACCATGAGTTGTTTTAAGATTTTAAATTACCATACATGGAGTGATGGTTTATATTAATACTAAAAGTGATAAGTATCTCATTCTCATAGCACTGGTTATGCATCGATCAGTTACATTGGTGTAATTTCCTACTTTAAACTCTCTTTTGTTTTTTCTGAACTTTTATGACAAAAATCGAAACATTTTTGATTCTAGCAAAGACTGCAAAGGGAGCTGCTATGGTCGCTTTAATCAATGACGTTCTAGCTGCTTCAGATATTTATCAGTTCGGGGAATTATTGGATTGTCCAAACGTTCAAGCTTTAAAAGATTCTGATCTGCATTCTCATTATATGGCTTTATATCATTTTGCTTATGGAAATTTGACCACTTACTATAAAGATCCAAGCCTGCCAAAGTTGAATGATATCCAATTACGAAAGTTGAAGCAATTGACTTTGGTAGCTTTGGCAGAGAGGAAAGTATTGAAATATGACAATCTCTTAAAGGTTATATAATTTTCCTAATCCGTAGGATCTTGATATTCCTAATGTTCGTCAATTGGAAGATATCATAATTGCTTCCATCTATTCCAATATTATTCAAGGAAAGTTGGATCAAAAGAATGTATAATGAATTCACTAAACCTTCTAGAAATGCTTTATTGTAGAATCCACAATTGGACGTGATTTAAAACCTGAAGATACTGGATTATTGTTGGAGAAATTAACGACATGGTAAGGTTATAGACTTATTCAAGGTCTGTTGCTGCTCAAAATCTGCTTTCTCAAATAGAATCAAAGCAATCTCAAGTTGGGGAACTCTTATCCGCTTCTGCAGCAACTAAAGCTGCATATGAAAAAGAACTGAAAACTGCCATTCAACAAGCTTCCAATTCCAAAGATGAAAAAATAATCTACAATCGCTTTTCAAAAGAACAACAGTTCAGACGATGAAATTTCAATTCTTACGTTATTGTTTACTGTGCTGTGATTAAATTGAACAACATTATAAAACAATACATTCAATACCAAAGATATTCATCTTTCTTTTGTTAATCAGAGTGATAGATTGAGAAATAAGTAGAAGGTGAAATAGCTCAGTCAATACATTAACCTTTTTTTGCCAACCAGCATTCATTGAAAAATATACATAAATATTAACTAGCGCGTGGAGGAGGCAATTGCAATTCAGCATTGACCAATTGTGTGATCTTTGGAAACGAAACCTTCTCTTCAAGTTGATTCTGCATGTTAAAATAGAACGACATACTTGTGCCCACACCAACATCTTCAACATTGAAGGTAGTTTTGGATCCTTTTCTTGACATTGGCTTGTCAAAATTGCGGCATTTAATTCACTAGCAATCTTTTGCCTTTGTGAATGATCCAACAAATCACTCACTGGAGATTTTCTTGAGTCAAAAGCTAGTAAAGCCATAGTGCGTTCTAATTCTTCCAAAAATTCAGGCTATTTTATCAACTTTAAGGCATTTTACATGTTCTTCACCTCGAGGAGCCAATTCTTCTTGTGCGAATAGAATAGCTTCATCAATAGATCCAGTTCGAATCAATTCTATCAACCTTTGTTGTTGTAAATGAAAAAATAGTTTAGGATGAGTATCCAAAATCTAATGTTATTAATGTACCGTTACTTCAGGATCCAGATCATTTACTTGCTACAAAGTATGAGTTTTAATATCTCACCTCAATAGCTAATTCGATATTTCCATTTTGTACGGCGTTTCTGATATTCATTCTGTCTTGGATAGTTTCCAAATTAACTACAGGATCTACATTTGATTCAGTAGCAAACTTTTGAGCAGCATCCTAAAGATAAAATACTATAATACTTTACTTTAAAACCTTCAATAACTAAATAGTTCATGATCAACTTATTCAAATCTGACTTGTTAATTTTAACTTCATCTAATCGTTTTTCCCATTCTTCCATAGGAATGACTCTGATTGATTGTGAAGTTGCGTTTGCAGTCTATTTTTAAATCTATTGACTTTACCATGAGAAATTGGAAAAGTGAAAACACGAATAAACAATAGTAATAAAAAATGAATGAATACCAATGAGATGGTACTCATCAACTTGATGACTAAGAAGACAATCAAATGCTCCATTTTACTATATCAACTCCAATTTTCGATTACTTGTTAAACTATTTTTATTAACTCAATCCCTTTCCAATTCTTATTGATAAAAGTCCTTCATCATACCCTTACTTTAATGAAATACTAATTTAAACTGAACTGGGTTTTTTTCTTTTTTTTAAAAAAATGTCATTCAAGAAATTAGGCTTGGATGATTGGTTGATACAAGCACTGGATTCTTTATCTATCAAAGCACCATCAGAAATTCAAGAAAATTGTATTCCCGTAAGAAGTCTTGTCGATTTATGTGACAATTAGGCTATTTTACGTGGTGAGGATGTAATTGGGTCTGCAAAAACAGGAAGTGGTAAAACAGCTGCATTTGCTTTACCAATTCTACAAAAATTAAGTGAAGATCCATTTGGCGTTTTTTGTCTGGTATTAACCCCAACTCGGTATGGGAAATCATTCTAATATGTAGAGAGTTGGCTTTTCAAATTGCAGAACAATTTAGAATTTTGGGGAGTTCGATTGGATTAAAACAATCTGTTATTGTAGGGGGTTTGGAAATGATGAAGCAAGCAATTGAACTAGCACAGAAACCTCACATTGTTGTTGCAACGTATGATATGAGTATCCTAATCTATAATTAGACCTGGTAGACTTGCAGATCATATACAGAGTAATGCAAACGCCATTCATTTTAAACGTATAAAATATTTGGTATGGTTTCATTGATTAAACAAAAACAAGGTCATGGATGAAGCTGATAGACTTCTGGATGATTCATTCACTGATAATCTTCAAGTCATATTGGATTGTCTCCCAAAGAAACGGCAGACTCTTCTTTTTTCTGCAACTATGTCACCAGAAATAGAAAGCCTTGAGTTTGGTTCTAAACCGCCATTTGTGTATAGCTGTGCAACTAGGTAACACTTTGATAAACCTTGACGGATAGATATGATACTGTAAGTCAGCTAGATCAAAGATACCTCTTCGTACCATCTGGTGTACGTGAATCTTATTTAGTTTACCTGTTATTGAACGATCTGACTGACAAATCAATCATCATTTTTGCAGCAAAGCCAAGGTATCAGTTATTATGGTAGTTAACCAATAGGGCTTGTGAAATCATTAGAATTATACTACGTGAAATGGGACTACGTTCAACCGCTCTCCATGCACAAATGACCCAAAATGAAAGATTAAGCTCATTGGCAAAGTTTAAAGGAGGAATTGTACCAATATTGATATCAACCGATGTTGGTTCTCGTGGACTTGATATACCTACAGTAGAGGCGGTAGTTAATTATGATCTACCTGCAGATGCAACAGATTATGTACACAGGATTGGTAGAACAGCCCGTGCGGGACGTGGAGGAATGGCTATTTCAATCGTAACTGAACGAGATATCCAAATTGTTTTAAATATTGAAGAAAAAACTCGTAAAGATGAAATGAATTCACGATTTAGAAAAAAAAATGACTGAATTGGAAGTACCAGAGAAAGCAGTATTAGAATTATTAAATCAAGTTAATCTTGCCAAACGAGAAGCATCTACTGTAATCAACATTCATTTACCTTTAGCATTTACTCAACAATGATTTTGGAAGTCAAAAAAGAATTCAAAATCAAAAATCTGGAAAAGTATTTAAAAAGGTTAAAAAGTAATTTTAATGATTAAAATAAACACTTTAATAATAGAAATGAATTGTGTTGTATTGCAGCATGTATGTATTGTACGATATTTTATCTATAAGGTTAAAAATCCGACTTGGTACATGTTCCGCCCCAAGAAATCCTATTTCATAAGAGTGTAATATGAACTTGTCTTTCATACTTTTTAAATTGTACAGCTCATCTATCTCGATTCTTGGACAAATCATAAACGATTGTTGAAGGATGACTTTGAAATTGATACAAAGGTTGGTCATTTGGTGATAAATCTATTTCTTTTGAATTTCCCAATGAATGTATGATACAATCTTGAACAAGTCCAGATTCAATCGGAAATTTGATTGGTTCTTTGGATTCTGATAATAATTCATCTGATTTCGTTCCTGTTGGTGAACCATTTAAATCTACAGAATGAGTTGAAATCAATAAATACGGTTCAATGGTTGAACATGTTGTTCTTGATATGGTACGGGATATCGTTTCGGTTGTTTAAAGTGTCCATAATTGGAATAAAGAATTCGTTTTTGATGGCCATGTCGACCAATGAATCGCATCTCTTTACGATGTTTTAAATCATCTTTTAAAAGTGTATTTGGTGTTTGAATTGCATGATTCATGGATAACAATGACTCCGTAAAATCATGGATATTAAGACTACTATAGTTCAATTTGCATTATAGATAAAAAAATCTATTAAAGTGATATCAGTTTTTATTTGGATTTTAATGAGTTTCTCAAATCTGGGACATCTCTTCCAAATTCATCTACAGTACGTGTTGGAGTGGATTCACCTTCTTCACGCTCCATTTTTTCAGTATTCTTTACAACAACATACTTGGCATCCCTTCTCTCCTCGGATGGTACTCTTTGTCGACGAGTCTCACGATAAGGTGATCGTGGACGACCTATCCTATCTTGAGTATCTCGGTCTCTTGATCTCTCTCGTTTTGATGTTCGATCATCATAGTAATCTCGTCGATTACGAGAATCATCTTTTCCTCTTCGATTTCTATCCCCATAATCTCTTTTGTATCTATGATCTTCACCAGAAGAATTGGAAAATTTCTGTAGGTTAGTATTAAATAGGTGAACATTAGGAATAATAATAATACATAAATATGAATTTAACTTACTATAGAGCCACGGCCTTTGACTTTACGTCCCTGGTGATCTGTAGTATCTGATTTTCGAGACTTTACGTAACTTCGGGAATCTTTTGCACCACCACGATCCAACCAATTACTATGAGAAGCTTCACAATCTGGTGGAGGAGCTACACCGATAATATATGGGTTGATATCCTCATCCAAAATCTTATCACTGTTCTTTTTGTTTCTTTTTTTATCTTTTGGTTCATCTTGATCTACTTCTGAATCATTTTCATCTTCAACTTTGTTTAATTCATCATTCTCTTTTTGTTTTTTTACTTTGATTAATTCTCCACATTTAGTTATTGATATCTTTTGTAATGGTGCATCATTATCATCTGTTGGAATATTTTCAATGGCTCGAAATACTTCCTCTCCATATATCAATCTACCAAATACCACATGTTTTCCATCTAAATGAGGACAAGGTTGACCTAATTCATGAAAAATAAATACTTAAATACTTGTTATAAAGAATTGAGATCCATTTGTATCAGGACCACAGTTAGCCATTGATAACATACAACTTTGATCATGCTTTCTTGTCAGATCTTCATCAGGTAATCCATCAGGATAAATTGAATGTCCCCCAGTTCCATCATGATTAGTGAAATCACCACCCTGAATCATAAAATCTTTTATAACTCTATGAAAAGTAGAATTTAAATACGAATGAGTCCATTCTTGAGTACATAAGACTCTAAAGTTTTCACAAGTTTTTGGAACTGATTTATTGAAGAGTTCGAAAACCATTCTTCCGGCTACCCATCAGTATAAATGCAAATACCTGGAATATCTCCTATTGACACGTCAAAGTAAACTCTAATATCAGAAACTGTCATTGAGAAAAGATTCAAGTGAAGATGAATTTTCTTTTTTCATGAGTGAGACCATTCGACAACGAAAGGATACCAACAAGGATGATGCCAACAAACAAGTGAATGATATAGTTGATGATACAAGCAAAGGAAAGGATACTAGTGATACCATAATATCCAAGAATTCAGTTTATTCTAAGATCCCAGGGTATTTTGTAATCATAATAATATTGATTAGGAATGTTTTATTAAAATTGATAGTATTTTCTATAATGGCTATTACAGTACCATTGATGACATTTTTTTATGGATTGGAGACATATGGATCTACTGTATCCGGAATTATGGCAGCATGTTCTGCCAATGTAGTATTAGTGATGTACATAGTAGTAGCTTTTTTGGAAGAAGATTAAATAAACTTTACTTTATACACTGAATATCCATCAACTTATTTGTATATGAATATCAATCAACTTTTATGATTTTCCAATTACTTTTATTCTTTAGATCCTTCTAGTCAGATCATCAACTGACTCATATTTCCATTGGCTTTTAATAAGCCACTTTATATTCAACTTTTTACAAACAATCCCCCATCCTAATTTATTAACAACAAAAAAAAAAAATAATGGACTCAGAGGATGATTATTGTACAATGGATGAAGATGATCATGATTTCATTCATTCAGATACTGATGATGAAAATGATTTAATGTTCTCTCCTATTCAAAATGATAAAGATCTCAAAAAATCTTATCATGTAGATTTTAAACCTTATACTATAAATGATATAAAACAATTTCAATCAATCGAAATAAATCATGTCAGTGGAATATTAGGTTGTTTAAATGAAACAGCTGCTACTTTATTAAGATACTTCAAATGGAATAAAGAAAAATTAATCGAATCTTATATGGAAAATCCTGAAAAAGTTACTGCTGATGCTGGTGTCATCATATCAGCAGTTGATAAACCTATCATTTGTCCAATCAAAGGTTTGTATTAATCAATAATTTATTATTACAATTCAATCCCTCAAATTCAATTCAATTTACTAACTGGTTTAGATTTCTGTTGTGAAATTTGCTTGAATGATGAAGAAGGACTTTTAACTATGGCACTATCCTGTAAACATCGATTTTGTGTGGATTGCTATAGGTTTTATCTTCAACAAAAGATCACCGAAGAAGGTGAATCTAGACATATATCCTGTCCCGGAAGTTGCCCTTTAAAGGTGGATGAAAAAACTGTTCAATCAATTGTCTCTCCTGAAGTCTTTGCAAAGTAATTTCAGTTTATTAATGGTAGATATGAAACTTTACTGTTGAGAACTTATGTAGACGACCGCAAATCTTTGAAATGGTGTCCAGCTCCAAATTGTGAGAATGCTGTAGAATGTAATTTAAATCATGTGGATGTAGATCAAATTATTCCAATCGTAAAATGTTCAAGTGGTCATTTATTTTGTTTTTATTGTGGTTTAAATGATCATGAACCTATTACCTGTGCAGTTGTGAAATTATGGTTGAAAAAATGTGCTGATGATTCTGAAACTTCCAATTGGATTGCTGCAAATACAAAAGAATGTACAAAATGTAATTCTATTATTGAAAAGAATGGAGGATGCAACCATATGACTTGTAGAAAGTGTAAACACGAGGTAAGCTTAATGTTTTAACCAATCAATTAGTTCTGTTGGATTTGTCATGGACCTTGGAGTGATCATGGTACTTCATGGTACTCTTGCAATCGATTTGAAGAGAAAGAGAGTGTAGATGCTAGAGACAGTCAAGCTAAATCTAGACAAGCACTGGAAAGATATTTACATGTACAGTCTTGAAATTATTAACATTCTAGTATTATAATCGTTATGCTAACCATGAACAATCTGCAAAACTTGATAAAGAGTTGTATGAGCGAACAGAAAAGAAGATGGAGGAAATGCAACAATCGAGTGAATTTTCATGGATTCAAGTTCAATTTCTTAAAAGTGCAGTGGATGTATTAATGGAATCACGGCAAACATTAATGTGGACATATGCTCTTGCCTTTTATCTATCTCGCCAATCATTAGCAACAGCCCTATTTGAAGATAACCAACGAGACTTGGAAATGGCAGTTGAAAATCTATCAGGAATGTTGGAAACAGAAATCACTGCCGAAAATGCATCTGAATTGCGAAAGAATGTATTAGATAAAACTGAATATGTCAATCGAAGACGATTGGTTGTGTTGAGTGATACTGCATTGGGCCATTTAGAAAAGAGATGGGAGTATAACTTTGATACATCTGGGAATTAGCTGTAATAAACATTAAAATGAAAATCACAATCTATGATTCGCTCAATTGTAAAATATTCTTCATAATACTTCATCATAGCCGTATTGAATCATATATAGCCGTTTGTAACTATTTATTTCAATGATGTTGAATGAGATACTATACATTTGCTATAATTGGACCTGTAACACAGAACGGAGACCCAATTTCAGAACAAAGTCATTATCGAGAATGTGTCAACATGAATGGTTGTCACACCAAGCAAAGTATAAAGACCCCCACAGTCACCTCAAGTGCTTATCTAACCAAACCAAAATATCCAACAATGCAATTCATCAATACTCTCATTCTTGCTTCTCTCGTTGTATCTGCTCCAATTAAACAGCAATCACCTTTGAATGGTGTTTGTGGTGGAATTATGGGCATTCACTGTCAGAAAGGTTTAAAATGTGTTTTACCGGTTCAATCTGATCCAAAAATTGTGATCAATGATGCTCAAGGAATTTGTAAACGCGATACTATTCACAACCCTGCCAAGCTTAACCAAGTTTGTGGTGGGCTTATTGGAATTGAATGTGAATCTGGCCTTGAATGTCAATTCCCAACAAACCCTGATCCAACTATTGTTATCAATGATGCACAAGGTGTTTGTAAACGAATGACTACTGTCCATTCACCTGTCTCCTTGAATGGAGTTTGTGGAGGACTCATGGGACTGGAATGTGCATCTGGGCTTGAATGTCAATTCCCAGTCAATCCTGATCCAACCATTGTAATCAATGACGCTCAAGGGATTTGTAAAAGTGTTTCTACAGCTAATATCCACAAACCTGCCAAATTGAATCAAGTATGTGGTGGACTTATTGGAATTGAATGTGAATCTGGCCTTGAATGTCAATTCCCAATTAATCCAGATCCCACTATTGTAATCAATGATGCTCAAGGGGTTTGTAAGAGAAAGCATCAACGTAGATGCAGTATTCATTAATACTCTCTTTCGTAGGAAGTATAAACAGATTTAATTTAATATAATCAATTACTCACAGAATATCGTATTTACATATCTTTCATTCCTGCATCTATTAAACCATCCAACAACTTCCATCCTTAGATTGCAAAACAGAATCGATGCCTAATCAGTTTATGATGATCATCGATTATCAAATAATGAATTAATCCATCTGAATTGTAGTCCGAACTTCAAACAACTGAGTCAAAAGTTTTCCAAAAAAGAAGAAAGAAATCAGGGATGATAGAATTTCAACTATCAGAAGAGCTAGTGTATTTAGCTGATAAAACCTTCTCAATTGATTCGGAATTAACCATCAATTTGCTGAGCGTCAATGAAATTGATCAACAACTAGTCAATCTAATTCGAATAGTATCCTTTGATTCATTGTCTATCTTACAACCAGACACTTTTGATAGTGTTCGAAGCTTCTTGAAGTAAGTTTTTATTAATGATTTTGATACTAGACATTTTGATAAATTGAATGACCAACAAAAGAACCAATTGGTTGATATATTGTTATCTGGTAATTTAAAGATCATCCAAGCTCATTTACATAGCATTTCGAGAACAGATCAAACTTACAGCATCCGATCTGGAAGAAAAAGCTCAACATAATTATGAAATTGATAAAAAAGCTTTGGAATTATATACATTTCAATTATATTGGTTATTTATCGAAGCAGAATCAAATTCAAATCAGAATGCAAAAAAATTGACACTTGCTAAAGTATGTCAGATTTGTTTAATATGATATTATAGAATCCAAAAACAGTAAAGTCAACCCAAAAAGTAACTTCAAAAAAATCAAGTGCATTGGACGACTGGGATTGGAGTTATCATCGATCCCAATTGATTGATGTATTTCACAAGTTTTTATTGTTGAATCTAAACGCAATCTTTATCTCTAATTCTCATCTGGACATTATTATCAATGAGTAACTGTCATTTCGTTTACATCTTTAGTATGATATTCAAGTGTATACGATTAAGCTTGGAATCACCAGAGTCGATTAAAAACGCAGATACGAAAGAGTCTATTATGGATATATTCTGTCATTGTGTCAAAAATTATGAATCTACCGTATCAGGTAAAGATGATACTTTTAGTTTATTCTAGTTTTGGTTGATTACAGTGACGACTTTTTACGTGAGGAGCACTTGGCTGAGTTTATGGCTGATTTGATT
This sequence comes from Globomyces pollinis-pini, assembly GCA_025399215.1. Lineage (NCBI taxonomy): Eukaryota > Fungi > Chytridiomycota > Chytridiomycetes > Rhizophydiales > Globomycetaceae > Globomyces > Globomyces pollinis-pini. The sequence continues at coordinate 70,494 of MU621112.1, read as the reverse complement.
GACTCTTCAATTGTAAACTATAATCAGACTGTTTTAGGAGAAAGAATATTAAAGTGAGCCACTATATATTTTTATTGTTTCGCTAGGAAAGTGGGTTTGAAGTTGTATTCAGACAAACCTGACCAAGACAATAAGTTGCCAAAATCAACTGCCAAGTTTTTACTTAAATTTTCGGAATTGCAACCTGCAGACGTGATGCGCAATATCATTCACTTGAATGACCTTTTTGATTCAGAAGTATTGTTTTGTTCACTTATTATAGTCATACACAATCCGTGCAGTGATGATGGAGGTTATAGGAAATATTATTCACGGTCATCTTATCCTGGATGATACTCCTATTACAGCCAAAAATATTGCTACGTTTTATGAAATTTTGAAACAAAGATTTTTGGATTCAAACAACTTTGTCAGGGCCAGAGTCCTTAAAGTTTTTATCAAATTAACACAGTAAAGTCTCCATCTATAATTTGGTTAGGCGTCACAAAGATTCACCTGGTATTACTGATGTCCCAGTAAAGACTCGTCGAGAGGTTGTTTCACTTACAAAACTTCGATTGAAAGATAAAAATAGTTTGGTGAGAAAACGAGCAGTCGAGTTATTGGTTGCTTTAATGGAGACTTCACCATTTATTGCTATTCCAGAGGATATGGGATCACTGTCAGAAAAGAAGTTTGAAAAGCATGTGAACAATTTAACTGAAGTGATAAAGGTAGCTGGGAGTTTAATTTATATTTAGTCACGTTTCCCGGAAGTGGGATTGGGAACGGTGCCAGATGAAGAATCGTTAGAAGATCGGGAAAGCCAAGCTACGTCGCTGGACAAACAAATGGAAAATTTGACATTTGATGAAGCTGTTGCACCTGAGGAAGCTCCGAAAGAAGTTACACCAGAAATGGTCGATTTGAGCCAATTGCAAGGACTACTACTATACTACCAAGATGGTGTGGTATTTTCAAAGGAGATCAATGAAGCATGCTTGCTTGTGTCAGAATTATTAGGATCTACTTTGAAAACTGAAATTATATCAGCAATGAAATTTTTTGTAACAGCATATCGTTTCGAACTTGAAAATGCAGAGGTTAGTTAATTTCCATTAACTATGACAAGGTTGGTGTGAAAAAGATGGTGCACAAGATTTGGGATAAAGACACAGGAGAGAAGGAAGCAGGAAGCGTGCGAGACGTATTGATCAATAGCTTTTATGATATTCATATGGATCCTCCTGAAAGTGGAATTCCTACTGGAGAAGTTGTAGCTGATAATCTAATTAAGTATTGATTCCATTTTTAAATGATAGCCTTGCATCGTCGATGGATTTGGCCGAGCTAATTTCGTTAGAGGAGCTAATGTCTGTAATGGCAACCAGAGATAAATTGACGCCAGAATTGTCAACAACTTTATGGAGTATATTCAGTAAGCGCATTTTTGTTCATAGTAGGTGATAAGAGGTCCATGGGAGAGACTGAAAAGCGAAAATATGCTATTATTCTTTTGGGAATGATTGGAAAGAGCAGTAAAGAAGTTCTCCATGATAATTTGGATGTATTGACCAGAGTAGGATTAAGTGGCTTGTCAAAGGTTTGTCATGATTTTTAATTTTTTAATTTCAGGGTTATCAGATTCCAAAATATTCATGCGTTGCTTTGCAACAGCTCTTCACGATTAATAGAGCAAAGGGATCATCCGTTGCACCAATGGCAAGGCTACCGCTTGATCATCCTACCTGTGAACGGGTTTATAAATTACTATTGGAACCCACTGAATCTCTGGAATGGTTTTCTTTTGCTGAACAGGGAATCAATGCACTCTATGTTATGTCAGAACACCCTGATAAGATCTGTGGCCACGTTATCAAGCAATTGGCAAGACGAGTTTTTGAATTACAGCTTCCTGAAGAACATGTAGGATTATTCGAAAATACACGTCAAGACACACCAATAGATGTAGCTCCTCAACTAGCAAATGAAGCAATCCGGTTAGCACAACTTTTATTCTTTGTCAGCCATGTTGGTATGAAGCAAATTGTCCATTTAGAATTCATTGAATCTGAATGGAAGCGACGTAAAAACTTGAAAGAAAAAGACGGCATATCCAAACAAGGGAATGACCTTGATATGGTAACTGGGAGTGTTGAAGATGAATTTTCGGAATGTGTCGCACACGTTCGTGAACATGAAATACTTTTTAGTCAAAAAGGATTACTCAGTACGTTTGGTCCCATGATTGCTCATGTTTGCACCCATAATCAAAAGTTTAAGGTATGTAGGTTTGAATTACTAAGATGTAGCATCCAACTTTGCAAGTTATGGCATCCATAGCTTTATGTAAATTTATGTGTATTTCTTCGGATTATTGTGAAGCTCATCTGCAATTATTGTTTACTATTCTTGAGAGAACCAAAAATCCAATCATTCGATCGAACATAATTATTGGACTTGGAGACTTGACAATTTGTTTTAATTCCCAGATTGATCAAAATATATCATATCTCTATAATCGATTAAGAGACGATGACTTTTATGTAAAGAAGAACGCATTGATGGTCCTGACATTTTTGATCTTGAATGGGATGATTAAAGTCAAAGGTCAGATTAGTGAAATGGCAAAATGTACAGAAGATGAAGATATTCGAATTAGAGATTTGGCCAAATTGTTTTTCAGAGAACTTAGTACCAAAGACAATGCCATTTACAACAATTTACCAGATATCATCAGTAATCTTAGTACTGTTGAAGAATCTCAATATCGAAAGATAATGAGATTCATTTTCTCTTTTATTGTCAAGGTAGTTCTATTTATTTGATGTTGATACCGTTTAGGAAAAGCAAAACGAGAGTATTGTTGAAAAATTATGTTTACGGTTCAAACATGCTGAAACAGAACGACAATGGAGAGATGTTGCTTTCTGCTTAACTCTATTAACGTTTGGAACAGAAAAAAGTATAAAGAAATTAATGGAACATCTACCATTGTATCAAGATAAACTCTATGAAAAAACCGTTTTTAAATTTTTAATGGATATTTTAACTAAAGTAAGTATATAGTTTTTAATATTAGATAACCAAGAAACCTGAATTGAAAATAATGATTGATGATTTTAAAGAGACGTTGTTGAAATGTCAGGAAAAATCTTTGGAAGATCATGAAGCAGAGATGAATGCAAAAGAAGGTGATCAAGATGATTTGAAGATTGATTTGATGGGGGAGGACTTGGTTTTGGAAAGTGAAGTAAAGAATGACTCGGATGTTGAAATGGCTGCTGAAGGTGAAGAAACGTCCAATAGTGATAGTGATGCTACTGAATCAGAGGCTATTGGTATACCTGATAACGTCGTACAAACCCCTCAGAAATCAAAAACTGTGGTGGAAGATATGGATGAAGGTACCAGTGAAGAGGAGGAAGATCCACTATTAAGTCCTCCTCCGAAATCAAACCGCAGGCGTAGCTTGCTGACCAAACCAATGACTTCTAGACGTCGTGTTTTACATGATAGTGATGAAGACTAGAATTTTCAAAGTTTTTAAAAGATCAAATATATTATAATATAAGTTCCTATTAAAAAGTTTAATTGATAATGTACAAGTGTCATTTCAATTGAAAACTAGTTAAAAGAAACTGTATAAACATGAAATCACCCTAACTCTCAGGGATGAATGGTACAGACGAGGAGTTAGTGTTACCTTTATAGGTATTATTCTTCAATTTCATGTGTGTAAATTTCTTTTGATTTCCTGTACTAGGATGAAATACAATAGATCGATTTGGTGGTCTCCACATACCAGGTCTAACAAGATGTTAACGTGATAGAATACCTTTGATGACCACTATTAGAATAGTATTGCGGTGTTGGTGGGTATGGTGCAAAACGAGAATGCCCTTTTTGGTTGTATTTATAGGGCTGATAGGCGGGATTGGATGGATATGGTGCCATTGGTCTAACAGAATGTGTATTCAAAGCAGGGGTATAATCCAGAGTTTTTGAAAGTCTAGTTTTAGAAAACATTATACGTTTCTCAAGTCTTTTGCGTTCACTCTCTTTAGAAACATTCATAATGAATTTCAATAGTCCATTTGATAAATCAACCTCACTATTGACTTTTTGTACAATCGTTTCATATGCATCCCTAAATGAGGTACTTATAGATTGAATTAGTTTTGTGTTATAGGTTAAATTGTTTTTGGAATCTAAAGGGTCAATAATGACAAGGTGTGATGGTAATTTAACATCAAAGAAACCTTTTTCCTTTTTAGAAAAAAGAACAATAGAATCATCACCATTCCAACCTCCAGCTACAAATTAGGTATTATAAAAATTACGGCTCAATCCATTATTCCTATAATCAAATACTGTGCCAAAGTAATGGAAAAAATCAATCAAAATCCTGCCAATGCTTGGTTGGGTATCATTCTGCTTGGATTTTTTTCGCTTTGGTGATATATTGAAAGGAGATGATTGTTGGCCATAAAGCATGGGACTAGAAAGAAAATTATGTTATTCACTAATAGTTACTGAATTTTTAAAAAGGATACTACTAATAGTAGTAAAGCATATCCACCAATTCCACATTTGGCATTCGAATTTAAATCTCGCAAAAGCAGGAATTGCTTCAACACTAAAACCAATGGTTTCAAAAATGGATATTGTTTTTGATATGAAATTGATAATTTGGTTGCTGATAATACCTGTGTAGCACTTTCAGCACTATAAGATATATCTATGTCAATTAATGTTTTGCTGTCCACTAATTTGAGTATGGGTACTTTAGATGAGTAAATGAATACAGCATTATAACCAGCCTTCCTGAATTTATGCAGAAATCGTTGCAATTTGGATCCACATTGATTAGCTGTTAAAAAGGTTTCTTTTGGATCCAAAATAATCATATCTATGTCTGACGTTGGAAGGTATAATCCATTTGCATAAGACCCAAAAGATTCCAATTTGACGTTTTTTAAAGACTCATTATCACTAGCTTTAAGAAGTGATCCCACCCGATCGACTACATCCTTTCGCATTTGTAATTCCAGATCACCTGGTGAAATAAATTGGACGAAATCGTAAATATCGATATCCAGGCATTTATATGGATCTATTGGATCAATTTTAGAATTTAGCCAAGGAGGAGTATTTTCTATTTGAGCGTAAGCTGATGCAGTTGGAATATTCATCAGCGAATGAGGAAAAGTATAAGGAATATTCTTTTTCTTTGGAGTCATTAATTTTTGATTGGGTGATTCTTGTGACTGTATTTTCTTTATGTGATTCTGAACAACTTCTTGCCTGAAACTGAATGGTTTTGACATTGAAAGAAAACAAAAATTAACAGACCACAAAATGGATAGAAATTGATTACCAAGGTAGAAAAATGTTACCCAAAACATTGTTGTTGATTAGATTAAATTAATGAATAGTGTCTGATTGAATAGTCAATTGACATGGTCGTGGATTGGGTATTTGAGAACCATTCAATTGTAGATACTATTCAATTTACATATAATATCTTTACTACCAATTAATTGTTTCTTTTTTAAAAGAGAATTCTTTGATTCGATATACTACTGAAAGTACACTACAGTGTTAAACTAATTCATCTAAACTTAATGAATACTATCAACAATTTAGATTTAAAGCGTGTTTTACAATGAACTATAGTATTACTATAGTATTAATTAGTATTACTATGGTAAATTACTCTGTAAAATCACCCTTTAACAAGGGACTAGAAATCAAAAACATCTCACTAGAATCTATATTTTCATGATACTTTTGATGACATAAGCTCGTACTACTTTCTCTCTTGGTGGAGCTTCCAAACTAATTCGCCGTTTTCATTGAGTTTCACGACTTTTCCAATTCAATGACTACAAAAAAACAAATTAAAATTTGGGTTGATGGATGCTTCGATACCATGCACTATGGACATGCAAATGCTCTACGTCAAGCAAAAGAAATGGGTGACTATTTGGTGGTTGGTGTTCATTCTGACAAAGAAATTGAACTCAACAAAGGTCCTACTGTCTTGAAAAATAATGAAAGGTTATTGATGTGGATTTATTCTTATTTATAGATATGCTGCTGTAGCTGCTTGTAAATGGGTAGACGAAGTGGTTGAAGACGCACCATATCTCACCTCAATTGAATATTTAGATAAATACAATTGCGATTTCTGTGGTAAACTGCTATTTAATCTAACTCTAGTTCATGGTGACGATGTGACTACGCTCGCTGATGGTACGGATTGTTACTCAGTCGTTAAAAACGCTGGCCGTTACAAGGAATGCAAACGCACTGAAGGTGTATCAACAACCGATTTAGTCAAGCGAATGTTATTGCGAAAATCACAGCCTAAAGGATCCAAGGCGGTAATCATAAATAATGCTCAAACTTGTAGGTAGCAGATGACGCATATACAACAGAGCGATTAAAACTCTTTGCCAATAACAAACCACCTAAAGAAGGTGACAGAATTGTTTATGTTGATGGTTCGTTTGACATGTTTCACGCTGGACATGCCAATTTCTTGGCCAAGGTTAAAGAAGAAGGTACTTTCGTTATTGTTGGTGTTCATGGCGACGATACTCTTGAAAAGGCAGACTCTAGATATCCGATCTTGAATGTTCAAGAAAGAGCTTTGAGTGTCTTGGCATGTCGTGTAACTTGAAAGCTATTAACTTTAGTATGTGGATGATATCATTCTAGACAGTCCACTAGTCATCGACCAATCTTTTATAGATAAGCATAAAATTGACATTGTTTGCAATGCAGTACTAGAAAATGCCGATAGATACAAAGTAAAGTCTACAAATAATTTAATCTGTTTAGGCCGCTATAGAAACTGGAAAGTATAAATTCATCCCAAATCAATTAGAGAATATTTCTTCAGAATCAGTTATTGACCGAATAGTCAAAGATTATGAATTGTAAGAGGTACTTTATTAATTGGATAGATATATGGAAAGAAACAGAAAGAAAGAGAAAAAGTCGGAAATAGAAGAAATTATGAAGGTTAACGAGAAGAAAACCAATTAGACTGCATTTATAGACATTTTTTGAATATTTGATGGACTAAACTCAAAGTTAATAAATTATTCTTTATTTACAGCAATTCCACATGAATGGTTTCTGGTGAATCCAAACAATGACACAAATCCCAAAACTTCAGTTTTTAGTGAAAATAGCTGGGTAAAGTGTACAATCGAGGTTTTTCTATAAGCAATAATACCCAATAATGATAGAAATCTCTCACATCATTCACTCAATTAACGTTCGAAATCATGTGCCACAAATGGACATGGTAATCCGGTATGTCATTATTAGATTTGGGGTGGGGTAAAAAGTAACCAAATCAAGCACTTTGTTGAATTATGAAGGACGTACTTGTTATTGGAAGTTCTTTAGTTGCTTGCACACTGGGTGGTAACTGGATGGATTGGATGAAGTCGGAAAAATACAGATTTCATAACTATGGTATAAACGGTGTACAAATTCCAGGAATTATAGACCAAATACAAAACAATTCTATTCCAGTCTCCCTGAAACCCGCGATGATTATTCTCATGGCTGGGTGAATGCATTGCTGTGTTAATACCTAGTGGTAATGATCTATCAGCTTCTTTGAAGGAGTCAGAGAAGATCCAGGGATACGAAAAAATGATGGCAGGACGATTAGGACGACCAAAATCAAGTCCAGAGCAGTTCCATCTAGAATTAACAGAGCTTATCAATTTGATAAAAGAACGGTATGATGTCCCATTAATAATTTCTAATATCAAACCGATTGGAGAGGATATTAATGGAAAGTTGAATGATGTTGTACGGACCTTCAATAAGGTTATTGAAACAGTGATTGCCGAGAATAAGAACCTAACTCTTTTGGACGTACATACTCCACTAGCCGCATTGGCCAACCAAGCGAAAGATGTGATCAAGAATCCCATTGGTTCGGACGATATTAGTGCAATTCTTGATCCACAAAGAATGATTACGGTTTTCTTATACAACAAGTTCAGTTTTGGGTGGTACTCTTTAAATGATCTTGGGGAATCAAGAGGGTTTTATTCCACTTGTGATGGATCTCACTTTAATGAACGATCTACAGCAATTGTTGCTCAATGCGCGTCAGAGACTTTAGACGCATTAAATAAATGAATGATTCTTCTTTTCTGTTCCAATTAAGTTGTTAACAAATTATCTTTCAGATATTTCGCGACACTTGCACGAACTACAAGCGATTAATTACAATTCTCTATTGATGCTTTCTCTAATGGACAAAGAATAGAGTCACACGCTTATTTTTTCCATTTCATTTTTCCAATTTTCGGAAGGCTTCCCATGGATAAAGTTTTTATCCGTTTAGTATAAATCCGCACTGGGGTATAAAACCAAGAAAGAAGTTATACGATATCCTTTAATTAAAATGACAAGAGCACCTGCAATATTTGTACCTCATGGTGGAGGTCCAATGCCAATCTTGAATGAACCAAATCATGCTGAATTGATTCAATTCTTAACTACAAAAGCAAGAACTTGGCTAGGATCTCCAAAAGCTATCATCTTGGTATCTGCTCATTGGGAAACAAATATCCCATCCATATCTTCCAGTGATAAACATGACTTGTATTATGATTATTACAATTTTCCAAAAGAAGCATATTCATTAAAGTATAATGCTCCAGGGTCACAATCCATTGCCAATGAAATTCATCAAGTTTTGTCTCGTCATAATATTTCTTCACAACTGGACTCAAAACGAGGTTGGGATCATGGATTATTTGTTCCACTCATTTTGATGGTACCAAATGCTGATATCCCAATCATTCAAATGTCTGTTCTTCAGAATCAAAATGCAAAAGAGTTATTGGATTATGGTGCTGCCCTCTCGGAGCTGCGTGACCAAGGTATTGCAATTGTTGGATCTGGTGCTTCTTTCCATAGTTTTTCTCCAAAAGATGTCACAGTAGCAAATCGTGCGTTTGAAGCACAGTTACAAAAATATTCCAAATTACCATTATCAGAAAGAGTGAAAGCACTGACTGATTGGAGAAGTATAGAAGGGTCTTATGAATGTCAACCGAACGGTAAATCCGAACACTTTTCTCCTTATTTGGTGGTGACTGGTGCGGCACAAAACTCGCCTTTAGTTGACTCTGTGATTGTGAATATTTGGGGAAAACAACATGGTGCATTTGTATGGAATGATTGAAAAATAAAAACAGATCAACTGAAATTTGATATCAATTTTTTATATTCCATCCGATCAGCAATAACGTAGTAAAAATCATATGAAAGGCGTCTTAAATTGATTTGTTAAAGTTCATGGATACAATGGGAATAATGGTGTGATGATAAATGCGTCTCCATGGCAAAGGTATAAATAAACACCAGATGAGAAACACTTCACACTAAAATGAGCTCAGTCACCGTCAACTCTAGTTATAAACCACAAGCAGAAATGAAAATATTACACCCACTCTCTCCCAATGGACAATTTAAACATGGTCTGTTTGACTGTTTCAAAAAACCAACTGTGTGTGCTCTTTCGTGTTGTTGTCCTTGCATCGTATATGGACAGAATCAAGCAACAGTGAAGGGAAGCGATTCCTGTTTAGTAGATTCAATCATCTACCTGGCCGTTGGTTTACTAGGATGTCATTCTTGTTTGGGAGCAGTAGGACGTGGACACGTAAGAGATGCCCGAGGAATTACAGGTGCATTTACAGGTGATTGCTGTATGCATTTCTGTTGTGGTCCTTGTGCATTAACTCAAGAACGAGTGGAGTTGGATGGTGTTGGCCAGAAATAGTGAACCAATAAAAACTAAATTATCATTGATCTCTTGATTTCATACGTCTCTCTCTTGATTCCATTCCCTTTTGATCATTTTCTTCTCGTCCAAAATACCGTCAAAATTCATTGAACAAAATTTTCACTTGACTTTGTAAAAACCAAAGGATGAATTTCAACGTCTTCATATTCTTCATTATAGGAGGGATCTATGCGAAAACTCAACTCACTCTCTCAATCAACCAAATCGTAGCTGGAGAAAAGAAAAGTTATTCGTAAGATTCATAAAAAATATTCAAAATCTAGAATCTCTTACCCTGAACAATTACCAAAATTAAAGGTGTTTTCTAAAGATAAATTGAACTTGAAATTATCAATCAAGGCAGATGATGGATCAAGTATTGTACCAGAACAAGTGGTCTTGGCATTGTCTTCGAAATCTACTACTACTTATCCTCTCACTAAACTTGGATCAATCTACACATTAGATTTAGTAACTTTTATAGATTCCATTGACCAGAATAGGATGCTAAGAATTTACCTGAAACTTCGGATTATAAAGTGACTCTTTATGTTGCTGGAAAGAAAGCAGATCCATTGGCATATTCATTGGGTTCGATTTCTGTTTCAAATGAAATAATTCCAATTGAATCGGATTATCGTGTAAAACGTGAAATCAGTCACAAGTTTAAAGAAGATGTATTACCACCAAACCCTCTTTTACCAAATGCTTTTGTCATTGCTACATTGTCGCCTTGGGTTTTTCTAATAGGAAGTGTATGTACCTTAAAATATCATTTATGTTTTTGTAGTGGTTTGCCATTGGTGCTAATATACGTAATTGGACGCGCTCAGTACCATCAATAGTTTTTGGCACATTGTTTTTGATTGGATTAGCTTCTTCGCTTCTTCTTTTCTATAGCTACTGGTTGAAATTAACCTTGTTCCAATTGTTTGGTTATGGATCTCCGATTTGGTTTGTGACTGCCATATTAGGAAGATTTGCTTTGGTTGATCGTGCTCAACTCAGAACATCAGTCAAATCTGCTTGATGATAATTGTATCTGATACAAGATTGTTCAATTAAAGACTAGTTTATCTTTGCATTTATTTTTATTCTTCACATTATTATGTTAACATTTTTTTTTACAATTTAATTAAGTCGATGACCATACGTTTTATAAAAAGCATCAAGCATTCCAAAAAGATCACGTCCATAATCTTCATATTCATCAGCCAGCATTGATTCACCGGCAATGAGTGACCCTGGCGGTATTTCTGAATGTGACATAGCTTGAGATTGTCCCATCATGCGATGCATCACCATTGAATGACCAAGTTGAGATCTCAAAGGATGGATAAGAGTTGATTTAGGATTCATGAGTGGTCGTAAAATTCTAGATGTGAATTCAGATCCTTTATTCCCAGGATCCCATTCTGGATGGTTACTCTAATATTTGCTTAGCTAGACTCAATTACCTTGAAATTCAAGAAAGAGCTTTCCATTTTACCTAGTTGAATTAATACTGATGACTAAATACCATTTTTAGAAGTCATCTTTTCCTGCTCTTCTGCTGGTGCTGTAGATAATTTACCACCATACTAAACTAATCAGTGAGTTAGTTAATTACTTGAACATTGCCGTGACGCTCAAAATCAAAAATAGCAAAGGAGCATACATGGCCTATGATTAATACACATTATTGTATGTACCTAGTGAATCAACATGAACAGTAAACTCTCGAAAAAAATCGACAATTTTATCGGCACAATCGGGTAATGTATAATATAACAAAATGGGAGCGATTAAGACACTAATCAATTCTTGTATCAACAAGACCATCTTGTACTCGTAAAGCTTTCCAAATTCATCTCGAACCTAGATTTAATGGTATGAGACTAATTTACCTGGGGAGTATGTGCTTTATCTCGCCATTCATCCGGATGATAATGGGTATCAGATACAACTTCAAGCATCCATTTTTGAGGCTCGTGGACGACATTTTCTTGTGTTAAACCTTGTGCAATAGTCATTATAGATCCAAATAACCCAATATAAAAGAAAGCAGAACGATTAGGTGTAATCTCGAACCCTTGTTGCAAATCTTCCTCAAAAAGAGTAATCAATAATAAAACTGTAGCCAATGATCCCGACAAAAAAGTTATAAATCTACAAGTGAGTAATTTGATAGCCAACCTTGATAGTATGATGACATAATGGTTGGGAAACTGTTGCATGTATTTATTAGCGCTATCATAACTTCGGATTAATCGCTTGTTGAATAAATGTGGCATTTCATTAAATTCTCTCATTTTCCAAAATGAAAGTGGAGAGTAGGTTCTTGCGGCTATCAATGAAGGATTTTGACGATATTCTTCGGATACTTTGAATACCGATCGAATAATTAAGAAAACAAATAGAAATGGTGATAAGATGGTCGTTATAATGGCCTAATACAGAGTTACTAACAAGTTTTTCAAACCATATTCCTAAATCGTTCCTTGAGACTGTATGATGAGAACAAAATATATACCCTTCTACTAATCTCATTCTAAATCATTAAGTAACAATCTAGCATACTTATTTTGGGACTTCAAGAAACGCTTTCGAAAGAGTCCTCGTCCATCAAATACATATGAAAATATTCCATATATCAAAAAATCTTGCATAAGCCATGTCATCCATTGCCGCTGACCCAACAACGGAATATTAAGGGATAGGATATCTTTGTTGAACATTGCAATCATATAATTCTCTTTCCGTAAAATACGATTGGCAATCTTATGGGCATCTAGTTTTGGAAGTGTGTGGGTATTATCAGTAGAGGACGTCTCGACAATCTTTACAACTACATCTTTCCATAGAATTCTAAATGCTTGTAAACAAAAATCTTTATAGTTACGTTTGAACTTCAGCCTAGTCAAACTGGTTAATAAAACAAATTAGTTACATCAGTGATATCAAGAATGTTATTCATAAATCGTTTGATTTCTAATAGGCTTGATATCTTTGACACAAGGTTTATAAGGGTATAAAGTGACCAACAGATACAAAAGAAACCGATGAATTTTGCTATAAAACTCATACTATAAAAATTAGATGGTGTGTGAAAGAACCTATCAACGCAATTAGGTACCAAGACATCAGATAGTTTTTTAGACTCGTGTAGCAAGTTGAAATCGATACATTGTGTCAAGAATATAGACAAGAAAACAATAAAAATTACAGTTCTAGAATTAAAAGCTATCCAATTACAATAATTGAGTTAGTTGAGTTAGTACAATACAAAGGTATCCCTTTCCATCATAATATTCATAAATCTACCATCAGCAACCACACATAATATTACTCTTCCAAGAAAATCATCTATGTTTCGAACATCTTTCCATTCATATATTTCATGATGCAATTCTGGTCGACCACTCCTACTTGGGGCGCGTTGCCGCTGAACGTGAAGATGAGAAAGGTTGTACTGCCTCCTTTGATTTCCTCTTCTAACATTTGATTCATTTACAAGTGGTGCAGTTTCGTATTGTAAATAACTTGGAACTTCGTCATCATCTGACTCATAATCTGATGAACGAACATCATTGGTATTCATTTGTATTGAGATGCTATCGTTTTCTTCCAGATCATCTTTGAAAACCACTTGATTTAATCTAGATGACTGCTTTGGTTGTATAGTTGAGGTTGATTGTCCGGATTTAAAGTTTGAAGTTGAAGGAGATTGAAATTGATTATTTGAATTTACAAAGTTATTCATGTTCTTTACAGGATTCTGAACAGCCATCAATTCTGGTTCAGGAAAGGAATTTAAGACATTAATCAATGGTGTTAAATTTCGTTTTGGATTAAACTGAACAGGATTTGATGAATTATTCACAGATTGATTGGGTAAATTAGCAGGTGAAGCGTTAGGGAATGGTAGGTCGGATATATGACTTTGAACTGTCTTTACATTTTCAATATGCAATTCCTGTTCTATTTGGTCCTGAATACCATGAATTTCAAAAGGAGGTTCAAGAGAATCATTACTATCTGAATCGTTTGCTGAAAATTGATTATTTTGATATGGTTTTAGTTCAAAATGATCTGATGGTGAAGCCATTTTGAGTTAAAAATTGAAGTCACGTCGCCACGTTAAAAGCATTGACAACAGTCTTTGTTGGTAGCTGTTTAGGAACGATGAGTAGATAAGCTTACATTAAGTATAATGAGATGAACTAAGATGAAAAGTTTTTATAACGGGTGGAGCTAACCTGCCAAAGTTTATAAAGGTCTCAATCAAAAGGTGTATGAATTGATATTTCACTTATATTTAGTTACTAGTTTCTCCATCTTTTCACACTTGTAAGCTAATCCGACCAGTCCATCATCTACTTTCTTATCAAGTTCCTGGCATGTCTTAATATTTCAATTAATACCTCGAATTTCTTCATCATCATCACTTGAAACCCTTGGAAATCCCTCATAATGACTATTCATCGTTACAATTCATGTGTGTTTTGTACCTGACGTTATCTAATTAGATCTGTGTACCTTTCAAATCAATAGATCTTGTACGTTCACTTCCTTCCAACTCCACTAAACGTTTTTCTAATGCTTCAATGGTTTTTCTGGATTCAATATTGATAGGACGAGCAGGGGCAAGTGAAATTTGAAATTTTGATAGTTTAACCTATCATGTTAATCAATCATTTATGTCTTTGTTACATCTTTTTTTCCGCGATGTAAAATTGGCTATCGTTAGATTAGACGACCTCATACATCAATTCCATGGATTTTATCGATTTCAATAGCAAGACTTCCATCCTTTATCCCTCCTTCAATTCGTGCAATTTGATCCAATGGCATTTCCAGTTCAATCTAATGTTAAGAACCCTATATAATACTAAATAAGAATGCTCATCCCCAGTAAACTTGACTTCGCATTTCCAGACTTTGAATGTTCGTTCAAGCAACCTAAATTTTAATATCCTTATCTTACCAGAACAACTCGGGTTCCGTTTCTTTCCAAATTTGCCAGCTGTATTATCAGCAGACACGTTGAGGTTACCTAATGTATGTCTTTGCGAGGAACTGCACAGAACGTGCCATATGGTCAGCTTGTATTTGTTCTTCAATCTGAATTGACATGTCGAATGAAAAGTGTAGTGATAAAAACGCGCTTAGGTTAATTTTTAAAATAGTCTGAACAAATTATTACAGAGTTCTATTCATCTACATTTAGTTCAATAAGGAATACTTAGCAATAGTGAATCCCTTTGTTGGTTGATTGTTTGATAAGCAGCTTTCTTCCAGGTGCACTATGTAACATGGGCTGCTTAGACTCGTATGGTTTTAGTACGTTATCTTATGAGTCTTTGGCTTATCTTGGGTTTGCGTAACAAAGGAGCATAGTGCTTGAGTACAAGTCATGGTCATTAGTCAGATGTTTGAAGAAAACTCTACAACGTGTGCTTTTTCGTGCGGTTATGGAAAACTGATTCACTAGTTGATCTAAAAATGTGAGAGTAAAGTACTAATGATATTTTTTTATGATCGGCGTTAATCTGCGAACTTGTTTGAATCAGAGCAACTTATACTTAGGATCAATGTGTGGGTGCAATGTGTGAGTTAGGAGTCTTCTTTTGGGATTTTTTTTTGCATGACCTTTTTGAGAAACAACGTGTAACTGCCATATTTAGGTCATTTAAGCAAAGACATCACAACTATAAAAGAAAATGAAAATAGAAAGAAAAGTAATATGGTTTCTTTATACAGTCTTTCTACTCTACTTGTAACAATCTCTGCCTTTGTCATCAAACGCGCTGATAAGATGGATTGTGGTCGTGCAAAGTATTGTGGTGTTTTGACTCTTGAAAGGGGAGATGGGCCAGGAAATTACTATCATGACACACCAGTAGTTCATGGGTTATGGCCTGAAAATGGTCAATTTGGTAATTCTGCTTGTGTTGGAGGAAACAAGAATCAACCTATGCCTACTGTTCCGTGTTATACTGACAAAGATTTCCAACAGCATGAATGGGAAAAACATGGCTACTGTGCTGCATCTACCCCAACTAGTTTCTTTAACACTGTTTGCTCACTTTCTAAGCAACCGTTAGAATTAATGGCAGATTGGAAAAGGGAAGGCTACAGTTTAGACGATATGGCTAGTGCTTTTGAACAATTAGGATTTGGTATTTTTGATACCAATCCAAGCAAGGATGAACTGATGATCTCAGTTTGTGCAGGTACCAATTTGCAATGGAAATTTTCTACTGTTCGCGATTTTAGCACCAAATGCGGCAATTGATTGAAAACCTGAAGTGTTAATTAGAAAGTAAATAAAATGTCATTTGAATATGATTCAATTGCAATTACATTAAAGTACTTGGGCAAATTTGATAAATTTGATGGTATCATCAGAGTACATCCAGAATGAGATGAATAACAATAAGTCCTTTACAAACCTTCAACTTTCCATGGTTTGAACACCATAAATCGTTGATTTCATTGAATTTTAAATTCTTCCACTGATGTGGCTAGCATCCATCAATCACAAATTAATACCAAAAAATTGTCCAATTATTCTCAATGTTTGATTTAAAAAAGGCAGTTAGACCAAATATCTTGAAATTAAAACCTTATCGATGTGCACGAGATGATTACTCTGCTGGTATACTTTTGGACGCAAATGGTTTCTATTTCAAATTAATGTATCTTTAGAAAACACTCACGGACCTGCATTAGATGATGTATCAAAATATACTCAATTGGGAAGTGATCTAGAAAGATATCCTGATCCTTATCAAGTGGAAGTCAAAGAACTATTGTGCAAATTCAGAAATATCCCATCAACCAATTACTTTTATTTAGGAGTTGGCTCTGATGAGGTAATTGATATGGCTATTAGAGTGTTCGTGACTCCTGGGAAAGAAAAGATTTTGATAACTCCACCAACCTATGGGATGTATTCTGTATGTGCTCAAATCAATGATGTGGAGACTGTAAAGATTCCATTGATTGTGGATGATGGTGCTTTTCAACTAAATGTTATAAAGGTTTTGTTTTGATTGAATCTAATATTGGTAGATCTTGGATGCCATCAAATCGGACCCATTAATTAAGATTGTATTCCTTTGTTCACCAGGTACTTAACTTAACTCTGACTTTAGGAAATCCAACTGGCACACTATTACAAGAAAATGATATCAAGCAGATTCTGGAATGCTCTGATTTTAATGGAGTTGTACTGGTAGATGAGGCATACATTGACTTTTGCGAAACATCAGAAAAGCGTTCATCTGTATGTACCTGGGTAACAAAGTATCCAAATCTCATTGTCACTCAAACCCTATCAAAAGCCTTTGGTCTAGCTGGGATAAGGTATGAATTTGTACATCTGATTTCTAGATTGGGGTTGTCCATCGCTAACCCTGAAATTACTCAGATATTCAACAACACTAAAGCACCTTATAATATTTCAACTCCAACATCCATGCTTGGTAGAGATGCTTTAAGTGCAGCAGGATTGAAAGTGATGCGTGCTCATATCGAGTCAATTCAAAAGCAGCGAGTATATTTGATTGATCAATTATCGAAACTGCCATTTGTAAGCCGTTTCTTGGGTGCTCATGATGCCAACTTTATACTAGTTCAGTTTGCTAATTCCAACGGAGAAGCAGATAATAACGTAGCAATGTCAATCTATAAACAATTGGCAGAGATTGATGGCGTTGTAGTTCGTTTCAGAGGCATGGAATTAGGATGCGAAGGGTGTCTGAGGATCACAGTTGGAACGGAAGAAGAGAACAAAATCTTGATGGCAAAACTTTCTTCAGAGATTATGTCCAACTTTGCAAAATAAAAATATTGTGGGCCATTCATTGTTGTTCTTGAATTGTTTTACTTTTTGTTGAAATGACAAAAACCAAGAGACCAAAATTCAGGATTGTAGAGAAACGAGTATTATCGAGTACTTCTACTTCACCATCGCTTCATGATTTTACTAAAGGATTGACGATTTTTGATGTTGAACCCATTGATCAAGATCCAACTAAAGATAATGATCTGTTAGACAGAAGGCTATCTGATATTTTATCCAGGTATCCGCTTAGAAATTAAATATTATAGGTATAATGTTGATAATACCAACCTTGTTTATGATACAAAGTTACATTCAGATAATTATATGTGGGAGTCACTTCAATCCTCAAAACAGTCTAATCAGAATTACGATATAGAAAATAAGTTAACAACCAGTGAACAATCATCGCTTGTCTCATTCAACACAAGTTTGACCTCTGAGAAGTTGGAACTACCAATCTCAGCAATAGATAATGGGGTGAATGACCCACAACTAACGTTAGCACATATTAGAGAAAAGTATTTAATTTCATTGCTGACTTTTGCAGATATGGAATGGATGCGTTGAATATTGATAAATTACATGATGTAAACAAATTACTTATAACGCCTGAACACCATCAGAACAACAAATATATTGATCAAGAATCTATTAGCAGCAAATTGAAGGAAATAGAACTCAAATATTTATCACGAGGTGCAACGGATTTAATGTCACAAAATCCAAACAACACAACGTTGGATGGAATTCGCACATTCGGTTTTCAAAAAAACTTGATGCCAGTAAAAGAAAATGATGAACTTGCATCGGATTTGGTGAGGGAACCACCTGTGCCAATGGAGAAACCAATACTAGAATCGAACTGTGATGAGACAGTATCGATAAACTCTATAGCTCAACCATTTATCAACAATTGGAGCATTTTAAAATCACCGATACTATCCGTAGATGATAATATTGAGTTTTGGGTTGATCACACCAGTAAGATGCGGCAAACTACAGAATTTAAAGATCCAAATGAACGATCTATCGACTCTCGCAGTTTGATAATCTCCAATGGCATGGCAGATAATTTATCTGATTCCATAAATTTGCCGGTGGACGTTTCCAACATATCTGGGATAGTAAATGAAAATCAACTGCCCATTCCTTCCAATTCCAATCTAATGCAGTCAACCAATTCTTGCTCAAGTGCTCAGAATCAACCATTTTCAGTCTCATTTGACTTGAATAATGGCGATGCTGCTTCGGATCATTTGACAGACAGCATTCAATGCAAACCGCAAGAGAAAATCCTTACAACTGTAATAACTGATATAGAAGCCATTTCGGAACAAGAAGTGTTAGAGTTAACAGTCGAAGAAGAGAAAGTACCAGCAATACCCATTGAAGATAAACGTAACTCTCCTACTGAGTTGGATGAAGAGAAAAAAGTATTTTTGAATGACGAACAAGACAAATTTAATGTGGATACTTCATCTGACAATACAGCCACCAGAATGTCTCCTAGCTTTGATGTTGATTCATATGAACCACATCTATCTGCTGAACATCTTAATAGTCCTTATAAGGGTTCTGATACTTTAGAAAAGAAATCAAATCAAGAGGTTGGGTTACATAATGAAATGGCTAGAGAGGCGCTTGAAATTGATGATTTGCAAATTAAAAATATGAAAGATAAAGTAATCATTGAAAAAGTAAGCACAGAGATGGCGGTGGACTCGGAAGTCAACTCCTTCAATATTAACAATGGCACCGACTGTCCCATTGACAATTCAGTAGAAAATATTTTTGACCACACTGTTGCTAACTTCAAAAATACAATCTGTAGCACTACTCCGGAAGTAGATGAATTGACCCACAGAAATATTAGTACTCAAACTGAAATGCATGAGCAAACTTATAGAGAGTCTTCGGAACATATCTTTAATCAATTAGACCATTCAATATTCAATTGTAACATTAAAGACGCACAGCTGGATTGGTTATATTCCCAATGGCTAGAATGTTTGGATCAATTGAGGTATGACTTATTTCATCTTACATAAAGGGCGATAGAAGTAGAACGCAAAAATATGACTTCTTTAATCTAAATATCTATTTTTTATTTCTTTTTCGGAATTGTTTTAATGCATTGTTCTCAATTTAACCAACACATTATCAATGGTTACTTTCAATTGTTTTTCAAATGGAGTCGCTTTGGAAAACCAAGAAGTGTCAATATTAGCCAACCTGTACAATTAATTATTCTCTAATATACTTTTCTAATAGAGAAACTGCATCTTCCGCCGTTACTCTAGCATACTTTTTGCTTCGTGTTGCAGTGTTCAAATATTCATCATATTTTTCTGATTTTCCATAAGCAATCAACTAATGTATTAGAATTAACTTGTCCATACCTGTTTCAACTCGATGAATGAATCTTGAGCTTGTGTATCTTGAATTTTTCGGCAACATTGTTCTAGAAATAAAACGTCATATTCCACTGTTTCCAATGCTGACAATGTAATTTGGGTGACACTAGAGTCAAGCATAGAATCCTAAAATTTAACGATTTCAACCTTTAAACCTTGATTCTTTCTGCCAAATGACTAAAAGTTTCAAAGTACATTTTGTTTTTTGACTTGACTGGTAGATCTGCCAAAGTGGAAGACAATACGGTTGATAAAAATGTATTGAGATCTGTGATATAAATGACAAGCAATATGATAACCTGATAAAAACTGACTTGCTTGTCGTCTTGGGGCAGCTAGTTTCCTTTCATGTTAACAAAAATAATCGAACCAATCATAATCAATCAACTCCAGGAAACTATCACATTTGCTTTTGATGATACTGAATATTTTGTTTTCTGCAGCAACTCGTGTATCTTGAAAGCTTCTTGTTGCATTCAATGTTACTTTCATACTACGAATAACAAATCTTTAACACCATTAAAAAATATCTATAAACGTACCGTCGTTCTTGGAGCATTTGTTCATATTCTGTACAAGCATGTGTAAAGAATTGCATGTTGGTCATGATTTGTAGTACAACAGATAAACCTGATGAATTGATATGATCAACAAAGGCACCATTGATTTGTATCAATAGATTTTCAAGCATTTTTTTTAATAAATCATCAATTTCATGGTTTTTTTGAGAAAATCCATCAGCAAATTTATAAAATCCAATAATCAAGTTTCTAATACATTGACAGATAAGTGGAAGCCCTTTTGAAAACGGCAAGGTTTTAGGGAACCTAAGATAAGCATCCAGAGTTTCATACGTATTGGATGAATCCCATTTTGAACTTGCCATTGCAGGTTTTAATACATCCTCAGGTATTCGCACTGATTTCAAAATCTCTTCTAACTCTTCATTATCTCTCAAAGTCATTGGACTATAATCATCATCTTCATGTATCACCTAAAGATTTAAATTGAAAAACCATACTTTGGAGATAATTTCGTTACATCTTGATTTCATCAATTCTGCGTATCTATCTAATAATGATACCATGAGTTCTGTAAGGCTTCCGACTTGATATCCGTATATCTACCATTAGAGCTTTAAATAGATCTTACATCCATGGTTTGAATAAATGAATTTACCATCATTTTGATGGTCAAGAATAAGTCTGGATTAGTGCATTCCGATAAAGCCTCAAATAAATGCTTATTCATCAAATTGGTAGATGTTTCCCAGAGAGTATCCACCTAATTGAATAAACTGATTAGAGTCATTACACTGCTTTTAGATCTAAAATCTTGTGTGGTTCCAATAACAGTAGCTTCGATTACAAAAAAACCAGCAACTTCTTGAATATAACGTTCCAAAGCATCTAAATGACCACTTTTCAAAGAAACATCCGATTTTAAAATCAATTCGCATTGTAACTAATGTCAAATTGAAATGTATGGTACTTTTCGACTTTCATCAAATTCCAATTTTAATTGTGCACGTTTTCCTAACACTTCATGAATATGAATACATTGAAATAATGGTGTGAAATCAAGTTGAGCAGAATCTGTATCCAATGCATCCACTAATTATCGTCAATATAAATATTATTTTACGGTCATATTCTTCATTCACTGCCATTTCTACCGAAGCATGTAAATTTAAACTATGTGAACTAGCACAAAGTGAAGATTTTGATGCTAATAATTCATTAGCTTTAGTTTGTCGAATGTTGGTTAATTCCAGTGCTAATTTTCCAATTTTATGAGCTCCAGTTTTAACACTATCATTTTTAATCATAAATAATGTTACATGATAAACCATTCCTTTAAATCTCTCATAACTGCATCTCGGATTGTTTCTTGGACTTCTGGTAACCAATTGACTAGATAATATTAATTTCTTTGATTTACTGATTTGTTTTGAAAATGAATAACCTCGTACAAGTCTTAAATGAGCTGCCTGTAATTCTTGAATCATCTATTTTCATATTAATACACTGGTTTTACTCGTAAGGCAGAGAAATACTTTTTGTTCGTGATATGAGTTGATATCTTGTTACTAATATCCAATACAAATAAGCAGGATTGTACCGCTTCCAATGTTAATTCCACATTTAGTAATTTTTGTCGATTCTCAATCAATTCTTTTTTCTACACGATTAAATCTAATGATGATACTTTATCTAGTAGTTTGGATCCGAATGATTGGACATCATTATTCATATTATTGAGTTTATCGTTGATGGAAGCGGTACCCACACGTACTTTTAAAAGTTGATCGACTGATTGTACAAATTCTTGATAATGTAATGAACATACTTTTTCAATTTCAATTGCTTTTTTGGATATAAAGACAGAAAGATGGTCAGAGAATGCTTCTTCTCGCCCTGCCTGGTAGACTTGTTTGACAATGTATGGGATTTGATCAAATCCATCATTTGAATCTGATCCTGAGGGTAAATTTGCATCACCTATAATTCATATATTAAAATTCTCCTTTACCCTGAACTAAATCTCTCACTAACTGGTTCAAATGTGCTTTCTCTTCCTTGGTTAATGTCGCTTCCATTCTAAAGTTAAAAATTTTCGCGTTTGAAATTACAGTCACATCATTCACTGCTGCTTCACATACAACAATTGGACCAGAATGGAACCTGTCTACACTGAATAGATCTGTTTGATTAAGTCCAAAACAAATCTTTCAAAACCTGTCACTGACTGCAATATAATAACAAATTCAAATTAAAGCCAGAATAAATTTATTCAACGAACAATTTCAGTCGCCAAGATATCAATATACGCTTGTTGTCCAAATACTGTACGTCCATCCACATCAACATGAGGAGATCGACTAAATGCAACTGGCAATGGGATATAATTCTGTATAAAATCAAATAAAACCTCCTCCAACACCAAATGTGTTTCGAGAGGGTGAGCGGGTCCAGATTGCTTAGCCAGCAACATCACTTTGGGATATAACAATGAAAAATCAGATACATCGTTATGCTTGGTATCAGTTATATAACCAAATCGACTATCTTTATGTGTACCTGGCATTCCCATTAATCGTTTTTGATGTTCAATATTTTCACGCCAATTGAATCGCTAGCGGTGAGTGGATTAGAACATACATGACTCTGTATATTGAGCAATGGGATTGTAACAGTTGCTGTATGTGGTACAGCATGCATCCATGGGTCCATGACGACAGCACATTTAAACGTATGTGGTGCTTTTTTATTCACAGATTCATCCAATACCGTTACACTTGTTGCACCCTAGCGTTACATAAATTTATATAGTACCCCAAATGAATGTCCAATCATTAATTTATTTTCAAAATCCAACCTTGATTTGAAACTCAACAATAGGTTCTTATAGTCAGCCAATCGAGTTTCATTATCATGGGGTAAGATAAAATCGAGATTTCCAGCATTTAAATGTTGTAATGTATCCAAAGCTTCAAACACAGCATTAGCTCTAGTCCGCAATTGACTGCCACGAAATCGTAAACCATACTCACGTTCCGTCTCACCTGGCATCATTACATCTGGTGACGGAATAAAATGTTGGTATGGGATAATGGTTGATTTCCCATCTCGACTAGTAGCACATCCTGACCCATCTCCGTGTTCAAGCGCAATGACTATAAACCCACGGGATGCAAGGTTACCACAGAGAGTGGAATACGTGGTTCGCATACCTGCCAGACCATGGGAAAACACTGCGATTGGAAGTTTTTCTGGTAATTGGCCCTTTGCTAATTTGGGACGATGAAACGATGCTAGTTTGGCAAATGATAAAGCAGGATAGATGATCAAAGCAATCAAGAACACGGGGATTTTGAGAAATGATCCATACCCCTACAATATATCAATAAATCCGATGTACCTTTGCATAAAACCAGCAATCAGTTAACCAAGCAGTTCTCGTTCCTTGCAGTTCCTCTGTTGGATAATACATACGATAGAGTATACTCGTTTCCGTATCTTTTTTTGCTTCAGCTTTTGGATGCGTTTCTATGTCCACATAACCCACATTATAATCACCTCGAAAAGATGGGAGTTTAGTATTGAACATTCTAAATTAAACAGGGGAGCACAATGACATTTTTATTGACTTTTTTGAAACATTCGGCCTCAATTACGTCATGACATTTTCCGAAGTGGATTTGACCACGTTAGTCCTTACGAATAGTTTTCACATTATGGAATGAATTCACTGTCTATTGATCTATGGACATGACCATACATTAGCTTAAATTCCAACATTTTGATAAACTGAACTTGAACCAAATCAAAAAAAAAAAAACGAAATTGAACTAGATATAATAATATTTATACAAATAACTTTGGAGTGACGAAATATTTCTCCAAGCTTTCCTTTATAATCGATTTCCATTTTTGTGGTTTCGATTTTCGTCCATCCATTTTCTTAGAATGTGATGATTCAGAGTCCAAGACAGTATCAATTGAACCTG
Source organism: Globomyces pollinis-pini (assembly GCA_025399215.1). NCBI lineage: Eukaryota > Fungi > Chytridiomycota > Chytridiomycetes > Rhizophydiales > Globomycetaceae > Globomyces > Globomyces pollinis-pini. The sequence goes on along the minus strand of MU621112.1, from coordinate 45,928 downwards.
CTCGGTGTTTGGATTCGAAAAACTTAAAGCGAATAGAGTTAGAACGCTGTAGGCTACGCCCATCCAAACCCACAATTTCCGGATCAGGGTGCGAGAATGGATTTTGTTTTGGAGATTGAAGTATGATCGTGTACGGTTCCGAGTCGGATATGAGGTCATGAATCGGGTCGTTCGAGAGTGTTTCTTCATCTACACTTTCGATATTGGAATAGAGTGAGGAATTATCATCGTAGATCTTTTCCAATAAACTTGAAGTTTTGTGGTTGAGTGAGAGGGGTACAGATGTATATCTGTTGATTTCGTCTGTGGATACAGTGGTTTGCATATCATCATCCAAATCAGTATCATCGTCTGTATCGTCAAGTAAAGATGGTGCTAATCGAGCCGAATAGAGAGTATCATATAAATCATGCGAGAAACGATTGATAGTAATGAAACCGGGAAAGATGGATGTGTACAAGTTCCAAAGAACGGTATCGATAAGTTCATCGAATATGGACACAGGTATGAAGGGTTCCGAAGCCTTCATGGCTGCAGTATTCATTATTCGCTGATCAACATCCAACTGTAGAGGAGCATCGGTGACCAAGTAAGCTAAACAGATCTGTTGAATGTGCTTAGCATATTTGGAGGGTATATATAGACGTTTTTGAGCAAGTGAAGGAGGGGTATTGTATAGAAACCGATCCAAACTTCTGACATGAGAAGAATCCAGTACTAAATCCAAGAAAGTTTCGACAGTTTCATACAATAGGATATGATTTTTATGAATTTCAAAGTTCTGCAAGGTTAGAGAAGAGTATGATACCAAAGCGTAATCGATGAAGGAGGAGAAATAAGCGTCATTTGTGAAGACATTGACGAATAAGGTTTTGGTGATGAGCTTTTGGTTTTTTGGAGAGAATAAATTACAGGTAGATAAAGATAAAGGAGACGAAGACATCGCCGGGTAAGAAAAAACTAGTTTGCGGTATAAAGTAAAGTAAAGAGAACGCAAAGACCCCCCAGGTAGTGAAAGGGTGGCGATGAACACAACAGACATCAAGCGGCCAAACAAACGACGAGGTGCCGAGCAGTTGAGTAGTTCCTACCACTAGTACTAATATCTAGTCCTAGTAGCATAATGCTATAGGACTATTGTACACTAATAGCATTACAAAAAGCAGGTGCACCTTGTCATTTGTAATAACTAGTGATTCTACTAGGTTTTAGTCAGGCTACTCGCATAGCACCAGTTTACCATACTCTTATCACTACTACTTATCCATATTACTATCATAATCGCTTGCTAGTTCAACAAATCGTTGTCCATGGGTGTCTGTGTGGTTGGGCTCCTTTTTCACCATTTTCCCACTTTCTTTCACTTGTCTCACGATCACAAAGTGACGTTGCTACTTACTATTCAACTCACTATTGATCTTACCACTGATCTAAATGATACTCGCTGTTTTATTTCATCTATGATTTCTTGCTCTTGTTTCTGAGTGTTTTGTGATATTTTCGTAATCTACGATCCTAACTTTCCTTCCTTCGCTTGCTGGAGTACTGTCTTTTGGCCAGCTAAGTCCACACGACGATGCTTGTCATAAAAACCACCTGGTTTACAGTTCCTACTGTGTTTCTCCAATGAGTCTGGATTAAACTAAATTCTATTACCATCATTCCTTTTACCTTACGACCACAACTTGTACACGCAACTCGGCTCTGTTCTTGATATGCTGCAAATGCTTCCTCATTATATGCATCTCCTATGATATTATTGAAGTCCACTTTACTGTCTGTTTTGACTTGTCCTATAACTGTCTCGGTATGTGTGGGCTTCACAGGTTTAGGAAGTTTATGTTTGGCATATTTCTGATTGGATTCAAACTTGATCATACATTGCTTTTCATGAATATCTATTGATTGACTTCCATATTCGCGACCACAAATATAACAGATCACCGTGAATGGGTTTTTACCACTAGCTTTGGCTCCTACCACAAGTGAATTCATTGGTATTCTTATATTCAAATGTACTAACTTGTTTTAGAACCCATTGTATCCATCTCATGTATCGATCTACTTATCCACTCCCGATCTTACTTCTTTATGCCATGTAATATGATAGTTTAGCAATTGTGATATGCCATTTGCATTGCATTGCGATCAAAAACACCTGCAAAATCAACAAGTACAGGATTATACCCCAGAATCGCATATCTCATCAAATTCAATTTATCAATTTAATTGAATGTCTTAGTATTATATTGCTGAAATCAATCGAATGCACAGGCAAGCAACCCGTTTCCTACATTACTCCACAAAACAATAAATATCTCAAAAAAACACCCACTTTAGCACTATATTATGATTTTAACAACTCAGTAGGCTTCACATTAGCTTGTTTACGGGCCGTTCCAATCTCACACGCATTTACTTTTTTGGCAAAGCGTAACGAACATAGCGTTTCATTGAAACTGGCAGGAACTGGTGATACGTTGACAAACATCAGCGTTTTGCTATTACCTCCCAAAGAGTGTTGCAATAGATAAGTCAACTAAGGTCAGTGGAGATAATTTACTTTAGAATTTCGATATGGAATATGGCTTTGTTTGCCAGCTAGAGCTACAATAACATCTCCGAGGGAACTTAAGCTTTTGTTAATAGCTTGCGTTTCCTTTAACCGTTCACCAGTGGATCCAGATGATGATAATCGTTCGGATCCGGCTAAATCAATAAGGTTTAGTACACTGGACACGGATTCTTCTGTTATAGAGTTTGTGCCTGATAGTTTGAGGGTGAATACACTGTGACTTCGGGAAGACCGTTCATTACAATTAGTTGAAGCTACCGCTCGATTGGATGATGCCTGTTCCAACAACTTGTATACTTCCTTGGGCGATTTCACCGATTCTACGCATCAATACCAATAAATTACTCAGCACTATATCTGTCACTGTGGTCCTATTCAAGTGATGTTTGATGTCCAGTTTTTTAGGAGAATCACTTGAATCAGACAAAAGATCGCGTAATTCTTCATTATAAATCTCCAAATATTGTGCTTGCAATTCATATTTCCACCCCTTTTCAGTCAACGATTCAGCAGCATTGAATATTTGAGAAACTGCTCTAGGTATCATACCAGCCTGGGATTCATCTGCATTTCCACTAGGTCCTTCCATTCTACAAATGAATCTTTTTTGGAATTACGTGAATGTTTTTCCGGTCCCCGTTTGTCCATATGCAAAAATACATACATTATATCCATCAAGCGCTGATTGCACCAATTGTGAGATCTCGCTAAACACTTGCTCCTGTGTAGATTTCGGTTCAAATACCTTTGTGTTAAAAAATGTATAGTCACTTTATCAAAATTGAAATCAAAAGTTTTCGAGAGTTTTTTGTCACCCGTTGCATTTTCCTAACATCAATATGTTATCATTACAAGTGTTTGAATTAAATCAATTCGGTTCTCGGTACCTTCCGGTATAGTCACTTGATATAACGACTGACTAATATCTTCTTGTTCAGATGGCAGTAGAGGTCGTACTCGACAAAATACTCTTATATTCCCTTTTAATTCCTATCACATGTAAACCACAAATTGAAAATTACTTGAATAGTGTTGTGCAATTGCTTTCGAATCACTTCATCATTTCGCAATTTTTCCTCCAAATCTTCTATATTCTTCTGTAAACCTTCATTGGTTTTTTGAAGAGTTTCGATTTCTTGCTTTTGCAATGTCCCAAGGTTTAAAGATTCCTACATTGAGTTCATAGTCAATACCTCCAACGACGACTTTAAAGAATTAATTTCCATTTCCAAAACGATTTTATTGTTCATGGCCGATTGTATAGTACTCTACCAGTTTAGTTATCTTCTCTAAAATACCTTCATGTGGCCGTTCTCTTGTTTCGAATAGTTCAATTCACTCTCCACACTTTCTAACTTCTTCTTTAGTATTAATATTTCATTATCAAGTGTATTTTTGATTTGGTCATGAGCGTTTTTCATCGCATTTACTTCTTCAGTATGTTTTGCAATCATTGCCTGATTGTTAAAAATGAATTTCACAAACCTCTTTTTCGGTTGACAGAAATGTCAGTTGTTCTACTGTCTTTTCCTTTTCTTTTTCTTTTTCAGTGACAGTCATTTCTAAATTGTTTCTAAATTCTAGAAGTATTAAAGAGTGATCATGAATACGCATAAGCTCATTGACTAGAAGTGTCAGATCTATTAGTAATATTACTAGTATTGAGACTGTCTCTTAGTTTGTCGCTTAGTTCAGTAACAGTTTCTGTTGATGCATTAAGTCTTGCAGCTTGTTCTTTGTGCATCTTTTCCAGATCTTCCAATCGACCCTAAAAATATAAGCAAGAGTAAAACAAACCTTCGTATCATAAGCTGGCCGTTTCTTCTTTGCTGGTGGAGGTGCCGAGCTTGATGGTACTGGTGGTTTGGAAGCTGCTTTCGTGACTGGTCTTGTTGGTCTGGACACCACTGTAGTCTTTGGAGGTACACGAGAGCTCGGCTTCAAGTTTGAAACTGAACGAGACGCAACTCTCGAAAGACTTTTAGTGGGTAGAGTTGGTGAAGGTCGTTTTGTTGGTTCTGCCGCTTTAGCAACCTGCGGTTTTTTCAATTTCGAATTAACATTTGCGATCAATCTTGTTGAATCATCTGCTGGACGTTTTTTAGAATGAACTTTAAAAGGATTCGAACCATCATCTAAAGGAATGTTTTCCAACGGTGCCAAAGTTCCCATTTTCACTCTCATTTCTGGTATTTTTGATGGCAAAGGGACTTTTGAAGGAGTCCCTGGTAGAGGTTTCTCAACACCCTTCTTTTTAATAAACTTTTTGTTGAATATACCTCTGATATAGGATTGGTTTGGTTAGAATCTGTTTCCATTCCAAATGTCCGACTTGAAAAACTTCAAACTAAAAAAACTAAAATTCTGTCAATAAATCAGCCAGTGGAATTGAAAGTTAATAGATCCAAGTGAGAACTTCAGATCATGGTTGGTTTCTCTTCGTGTAGTAATCATTCTAAATTACTGCAATTGTTAATATAACTAATACTGATGGAAATGGTTTGGATCCATTGGTGTTTTAATTATAAGAATACTGAATGGCTCGCCTTAAGTGGGCATTGAATGTCTTACTTTGACCCAGAATACCATGGATTCTTCATATTTAAAATGATGCTCACAGATTTACCAAATGAATTGCTTATTACAATATTTCAGCTGACTAAAGTATCGGATATCAAATGTATTTCCCAAACTTGCCGTCTTTTCTATCGTATAAGGTATTCTTGACCTAACTTAATCTTAAGCTTACACAAATGCTTTTGGAATACGATAGACTTATCTAGCATTTCTTCAATAGTTGATGATTCAGTTGCATTAATTTTAGCCAAGAATAACTTCAATGCACTGAATTCCGATATTAAACAATACAGATGTTTGACAGAATTAAGCTTACGTCATTGGTATTTCAGTTAGACACTTTGATGATTAGTTCTAGAATCACTGATATTGGATTTATACACCTTTCTAGAAAGTGCGTTGGTCTTAGATCCATCAATTTAACTGGTTGTATCAATTTAACCGATTCCAGTATAAATGTATTGTGCAAAGTCGCGAAACATTTGTCAATTTGGATTTTAGATGGATTAGAAAAGATAACGGAAGAAAGTATCTTGGATATAACGACGTATTGCGACAGTAATTTTTATTTTATAGTTCATTGATAGTAATTGAATATCTAAGTATATCTGGATGTACTCTGTTAATCAAACTTGACATCTATTCACTCCATCCAGATTTTAACCACAAGATTAAAGCCATAAATACTACCGATATCGAACACTTGATTTAAAATATAGGAAATGGAAATTATAGATGGCATTGTAAAAAATAAACAACAAACATCGTGATCAAAATATTTACTTGATTGCTTATTATGAGTATGAGTCGGAAATAGATTTTTATTATTTATTGCAAGATTTCAATTGTCAAATGGAGAATCATTCTAGGTAATACGATTTATTGAATTAATTGAAAGGAACATGTACAACCAATCACATTAACTATTTTATAGTAGTAAGAATTCGCTTAGTATAGGAAATTCCAAAGACAAGTCATTATCACCATTGGGCAGTAGAATAAATTCACCAAAAGAATTACACGTCAATGCCCACATATCTATTGCTAGTCCTCTCCAACCTCTCGTTGAGTACTCTAGATTTGATTGTTTACGTTAGTTCGTCAAATCTGTACGATCAAATTGGAGGCGAGCTTAAAATTGACGAAATGTAACATACCTTTAAAAACTGATATCATCTAGAGTGACTAAACTATTCTCGCTAGTGTTAAATGATGATCTGCTCTCGCCATTTTTCGTTGAAATGCCTTTGGAAAAGTTGAAGCGAATGCTCAGAGTTTCTCTGGTACAATCTTTAAAAGGGGTTACTTGGAGTAAACATATGGAAGCCAGTGTCATCAAACATCATTCAAAACTAGGCATCACTTTACCACTGTTTGAAAGATTCAAGTCGATATTTGGTCATGCTGCTTTCTTCTGCGATGTCAATCAAACAATCATCGATAAGATATTATTGAAATTAGACGAAAAGAAGCATTTGATTTTATCTTTAGGTGATTCCGCAGAACCTGCGAATGCAATTCAAAAAGAACCATTAGAACAACCAGATTTGACGGTTTCCAATGTTGCCATTACACGGTAAACTTTCAGTAATTTGATTTACCAGTGCTGTGGATCAATTAAAAGTCTTCAGTAACGGAAATCTGGTGGAAAGTGCCGATTTACCAAGAGCAAAGAGTGTAAAAATTAAGTTAATGGAGCCAGAAAAGTAATCAACGCATCTCACATTAGTTCTTTCACTATTATCTTTGATTTGATTGGTGGGATTAGTATGATTAATTCAATGTATGTCCGATTCACTAATTCCAGTTTTCATAAGATTTGCGAATTGCATGAGCAAGAAAATTCATCCATGGACGCAGCTCATAAATCCGGGCTAAGAGAATTTCTCATTGCACTTACAAAAGGGAAACCCAAAACTGATAAAGAGGCAGCTTTTCTTTCCAACTATTACTCTGAAAATAGGCTGGTGGAGCAGTTAAAGACTTATCTTGGATTTGCATTATTATCACAAGGCATAATGGCACCCACCATTGAAGACATATTGGAAATTTTCAATGATTTAACACAAACCAAAAATGATGTAAAATCTCAAGATAGTGTTTTGGAAGAGATGTCAGAAAGAGTGAGTTACGCAGCACAAAATCGTACGAGGAGACTCTCAATGCCAAATGTAGATATGAGAAGAAGAAAGTAATATCAATAAACAGTTAACATATAGCTCAAGTGTTACTGCGAAACTAGATAGTATCTTAGGAGATAAAGCTTTTCGGTAATATCAACGGCATAACAATTTAGATCTACCAATGTACATGTTGCGCAAATGGATAAGTCAAGCGGAAGTATTCCCAATGCAAGCACAGCCTCCTCACTTAATCCACCAGAAAGGTCAGCCTCTTCCCTTTCGAGCTCTAGTTCCACCATGTCTGGATTGGTCCCAGTTCTATTAAATAATGGAATCCCAGGAAATTTATTGGGGTACTACTTATTATTCTTTGACAGTAGGAATAACTCAATATATGATGAAATTGGTGGGGAAACTAAAATAGATCAAATGTAAATTACTCATCACTTTTAATGAAAGGGTTAAAAAATTGGTTATGTTGTTGGCGGATGATAATAGATACACAGAAAAGCTTAAAACTATATCTACTACGAAGCAAAAGCGAATGTTTAAAGTTTTCATGACAATTGTATCAAAAGAGACTACACTTCCAAATCTTGCAAAAGAAGGGATGCAGAAAGCTCACGCTGCTGTTGGCCTTAGTGATAATGACTTTGATGGATTGAAACAAATCATTAGTTATGCTATGTTTTTTGTTGGCACACATCAACCAGTTATTGACAAATTTCTTGATAAATCTGAAAAATACAGAGATTTAATTATAGGAAAGAAGTCACTGAATGATGGACATGAAACTCATTTGAAGTCTATAGAAAAGAATCGAAGAGGTTCTATGGTGGACTCAAAAGTTATTCATCCCCTCCTTAATGTTCTGGCACAAAGGTTTGATTGTAAAATTGATTGATATTAGAACTGTTTCAAATACCAGCAACTCATCAGATGGTCCTTCTATGTAGAACAAACTCTAAAACGGGTGAATTTAACAATATTATATCATTTATAGTTGTTTTAAAGTTCTGAATAGCTAAGGAAGTCGATTTGTCATTATGACTGATGAGTGTAATATTTGTCTTTCGCGCGTTTATCATTTAATTGTCAATGTCAGAACGAAAGTATTGCTTAACGCTATATTAATAAATAGAATATCTATACTGGAAGCCATGGGAGGCGAACCTGTTTTGGAAGCTACGTAAGTCATAATAGATTAACTCTATAATAGGGTCAAAAAATTGTATCAATTATTATCAGAAGATTCATACCTTCATTCATTTTTTGGAGATACTGATATGGAAAAACAACATCGTATGCAACACAAGTAAAATACTTTATATCACTTAAATACCAGATTTTTAACATTGATATTTTCTGGACAACCTATTCCAAAGTTTACTCGTCGTAGCATCAAAACGACACATGCAAAGTTAAAGCTGACAGACCATGATTTTGATAGAGTGAAGGCCTTGATTGGAAAAGCTATGATATCTGTCGGTGTATCATTACCAGTGACTGAAGATGCTTTGAGCGCGTCAGAGACTATTCGTAATGAAATTCTTGGAAGAGATAGTGACCCAAGTTATTCAGATCTGTTTATTAAAATCGGCGGAGAGTCAACGATTAGTAAAGCGTACGATAGTTGCACATTAATGATAGAATTGACATGGTTTATGAAAAGGCAATGAATGATCCGATTTTGTACCCGGAATTCAAGAAAGCTAAAGTGGATCATATTAAAAAAATGGTGAAAAAGTTTCTTTGTAATTTACTGAATGGAGCACCATACAATGGGAGAGGAAGTAATTGATAATCCAAATTTATTCTAGTGAAACACGCTCATAAACAACTTTCACTGGAGCAAATCCATTTCGATACTTTTAATAGTATATTGGCTGATTCATTACGCGAATTAAAAGCAAATGAAGAGGATGTGGTGCAAGTCCTTGATGTTATTGAAAGGCTCAGATTTGAAGTGCTAGGAGCCAATTCTTTAAAGGAATCGAATGATGTAGGGTCGGCTTTACAAGGTAACATGATAGTTAGTATTTACATGCTTTAAAGTTGAGAAGTTGGGTATCCAAGATGACGTGAAAACTGAGGAAGATTCTGGAAAACCATTGAGTGAAACCAAAAGCAAATCAAACTTAGCTTTGTAATAGCAATAAAAACTACCATTGAAATGATGTATTTTAGTCCTTGATTTTTTTTTGAAAGTTTTTCAACTCACCAATGGAACCGGACCAGGAGCAAATACTAGAAACCTTGAGACATCGAACGCTACAGTTTTGGGTTTCTTTATGCCATGCTAAAGTGCATGTTACTGTAAAAATGGTAGATGGGTAGAGTAGTTTGCATTCTAATAAACGTAGGAATGAACTCACTTGTCAATTACAGGAGATAAATTCTCAACAATCACTCATTAATGTAAAGAACTTGAATACATTGTTGGGTATCTATCCTGAAGGTATAATGAATTGCAGTCATAAATTGAATAGCTCAACTACGGACTTCCGATATTAGATATATAACAATCGATTCTAAATACCCATAGTAATTATTAATATAAAACTAGAACAATTGATGAAATTTACATTCAAGGTTATGTAGGCTTGTCGGAGATCAGGTAATGATGGTGATGATAGGTTACAATGCACGGAAACCATCGATATGGTACCTTTTCAACCACGGTTTTGTACACTTCAGGTGATTTGGAAATGTTCGTTGAGGGCCCAGGGATCGGAGGAGGTTGCAAGTTCGATAATGAATTTGTATCTTTTGTTACTGCTAATTGAGGGGAAGTTATATCTTCAAACACCGTATCGGTCTTCGAGTTCAAATCGGTGTTGGTCAAAATAGGTGATATCTGTGTCTGATCATTTCGTGGTTCAACATTGTCATTATTAGGAATTACAACGTCCGGCATTGGCATTGGACCAAATACAATTTCATTTGTATCCAATTCAAAAAAATTGACTTCAGTATATACAACAGGTTCACATGCTACTTCAACGTGATCATTCATTAAGACTGGTTCAAACTCGAAATCTGTTTTCAAAATGTCATCAATGTAGGCTAACGGACTAAAAGACTCGTTCATTTTATCAGATTCGTTCTTTAGTCGGCGTAGATAGGTTGATGCAGCCTCGACTTTCCGATCTTTTAGAACCGGTTCATATTTATCAAACTCTGCATTCTGTTGAAACGGAATAGAAAATATGATAACTTCATTGCCTAATAATTAATTTTCAGAGTGATATTTACCATAATAGTGGAAGATTCTGCGGTTTCCATCAACAAGTGAATGCATAATCCCTCTTAACCCAACACTATTTTTGTGGTAACAAAGTGGTTGTTTTTGAATACCATCCCAGTCAAATTCATAGATACCTTCAGATCCAACATACCTAAGTGAAGATCCAGTTACAAAACAGTGCTCCATTTCAGGTGTTTCAATATCATTTACGAAATCATATATAAGAGCTTTGTGATTTGGTGTGCCATTACAAATCAATAGTTTTGTTGATTCCGGGTTGAAACGCAAGCCATTACAATCGTATTTGACAAAAAACTTGTACTTTACTAATCCTTGCCAGTCTATTATTCTTACTTCACATTGATAATCACCCATATCTATAGACAATGCCAATAGTGACCGATCCTGATTCATAGTGACTGCTTCAATTGGTTGTCCAATTTTGTAACGTTGTAACTCTTCTAATTGTCGATTCCATACTATAACTGTGCCCGAAACAGAACCAGAAACAATATATTGCCCATCTGCTGATACATAACCCGCCGTAATATCCGTTTGATGACTGGTAAACCTCCCTAAAACGACGCAATTCGTATCCCATAAGGTTACTTCATTGTAACCATGGCGAAAGGTAACTATAGTTTGACCGTCATTTGATAAACAAATAGAATAAACATTTTCCAATATTTCATTCGATTGAGCTTTTACAATCCCTTTTTTATCATAGACAATTAATCGCCCATTGGTCATTGTTGCAATAGTTTCTGCATTTTCTGAAATACTCAACAGCATTGAATCTTCAAATTTAACGTGCATATCTGTCAATGTAGTTTTCAATTGTAAACTTGTGAATTCATCACTTCCATCATCTTCATAACCATTCACATCAAGACTGCACAATACGGGTAGTTGTGAATCAGAGAAGCATGCTAGGATAAGCATCTCTCTAGAGTTGATACAAACTTGGGATGGTTTCAGTAATGGTAAAACCATTCGTTTCAATGGTGTTGACACGTATGTTTTTAAATCCCAAAATCGCACTTTCATATGATCTGATATAGTAATCAACATTTTCTTTTTTCTATCGAGTTTGAAGTCAATAATGGGATGTCGATGATCAGCAAATTCCGCTAATTTGACATCCTGTTCAACATGATAAACTGATATAACTCCATCTAATCTGGTATAAATGATTTCCCACTTTTCACAACCACTTATTATTCCGGTTATATAACTATCAACTACAGTTATAATACGTCCTTTTGAAAGCTTTCGGCTCCAATGAATCAGTTTACCATCTTCTAGTCCTACAAATATATCTTGATGACCAAAATCCATATTAACCGCTTTAATAACACTGTCGAATTGTAATGAAATCACTGGTACTTCAGACTTTGTGGTTAAATTCCACATATAGAGCCGATTTTGTGAAGTTGTAATGGTGTAGTCCTCATCAGTAGTGGATTCGTCCCCATCCGTAGTTTCTTCAGTATCAGCATCGTCATTGTCATATGGACAAAATCCAATATCTGTCATGATGTCTATACTTCCTGGATGTGAAATCTTGATGATCTCAGTTGATCCCTTTTCTCCCAAAGTTACATGTACCAATTTATGAATTCCTTCATCAACAACAGCAGCTAAAAATTCATCATTAAATATTCCACCAAATTTGTACACATTTGGCAAATCCACAAAAAGTACCATTTTAGTGCTACTGTCCAAACTGTAAATTTCTATCCCTTTCTGTGTCGCAATACCTATTTCATTTAGACTTGTGAATAACCCAAAAACTCCATCGGAATCTGTTTCGTAACGGCAAATTTCGCATGGCCAATCGTGTCGATCAGTATAAACCAACTCATAATCAGTATCCAAACAGTTTGCTAAATATTTTCTCGATAGCATGCTGTTTGTTGGTAATGCTAAAAGCAATGATTTGAATATTTCAGAAGGATTCGAATTAATGATATCACCAAAATCCAGCATGACTTTACCAAGTTCATCGAAAAAGATATCCAGATCATGAAAGTCTTCCACTAATGATGGATCTCGTTCGTTTCCATATTTCACACCCTCCTTAATTCGGATGATGTCAGATCGATTCAAAGGAGAGCCAATCGATGCTGTTAATTCCAACCATAGCAATATGTATGGTGGTGATTCTACACTTGCATCTTCAGGGTTAAAAAAATTTCGGATTTCCTTTACTATTGAATTCTGGAGTTTAGTTTCAGTAACGCTGTTCTGAACCAATGCTAAATGCCAAAATTCTGCATAATATTTCAGTAATGGATGGATTTCAATATCAGACTTATATATCGGCAGTACCATATGCTCTTTAAAAACTTTGAGTCCCCGCTGAATCCAAAGATTGATTATGGAATCAAACCATTCTTGATCATCTTGTTCCCTTTGCTCATACAGTATGGAAAATACATTCGAAGAAGTGGTGGTGTATTCAATTTCATCAATCACCATTGTTTCAAAATATTCTTTACTGTAACCAATTATTTTTTTCACATCATCCAATCTTAAATCAAATCCTTCATATAAAATAATTTGATGAAGATTTTCAATCGTCGTGAACTTTGAGCTCCCATATTCATCTTCGTAAAGTGAAATGACCTGAAAGTTCCAATGAATTCTGAAAAATTCGACAATAAGTTTCCACAATGGATCTCCCATTAAAGAATTTATCCTATCAACATGTTCGCAGCTGTACAAAATGGCCTCGTTGATCCATTTATCAAAATACTCATCAATTGAAGATGTACCTTCTTCATTGTAGTTGAGAAAATCATTCCAGATTCTATCTTTAAGGTTTCTCGCTCTTTGGTAGGATTTTATCGGTCCATGATTTGATATTTTTGTTACTATTCTGTTAACTAATACATTCAAGTCATAGTCAACTTTTTTAGGAGCACCATTAAACAATTCAATTAAATTTGACCTGATATATGTTTGGATATCGTTTTCAAATTGCAAAGGGAAAAAAATAGTCTTTTTGCCTTGAAACCATTCCAAATCATATAACATTGCACTTGTAAAGACAAATCGTATTGGTGTAGTATGTTCCAAGTCGGCAAAACAATCTATAAGTTTCATCATTGACTTGGTGGAATGCGAAAGTAAATATTCTACAGAGTCTATGACAAGTACAACAGTTTTTTGAGATCTTTGTGCTGTATCAACAAGCAGCTCCTGAAACAATAAAGGTATTTCATCATCTGCATCTTCATTCAAATTTCTCTCTAGTATGGGCTGTTCAGATAAAATCTTGGCGAATTCAACATCTTTTCGGGCAAGTTGTCTGGCAAAACTTGCAATAACATTCATTGGTTTATAAAAATCTTCTTTAAGTTTATGCCTTTTTGATTTTTCTGTCATAGCACCTATCGGAACAGGAGGCAGAGACTCTTTTTGTGGGAAAAAGTAGGCTACCAATGGTGGAGATATACTACTTGATAATATGTCTTCAATTTTTGACGCAAAGACTGTTTTCCCTGTAGCTGTACATATCAGCAATACAAAACAAAATCTTACATTCTTCGGATTGTAGTAAGTAGCCTATTGTATCACTCTTGTACCAGCTTTTTATCTCGGCTTCTTTTTGTACCAAGGTTCCTGCAACAAATCTACTAGATGCGAATTTTTGTCGATTAGTCACAGAAAATGGATGAAACTGTTTTAGCTTTTCAGCGATCGAGTCTTGAAGTGCTTTTGATTCTTGTAATATCATATTATTCTTTAAATTATCAACTTCGGACGCGATATGTTTTGTATCAGTATGAATTCCAACAACCTAAAATAAATACTGATAGGATGGATACCTGTTCATGCGTTTCAATGTGTAATTCATGTTCAATGGTTTGTTTCCAAGTCTGGATACTTGCTTTGAAGTCTTTGAATTTAGCTTCCATTGTTTCGGGAAATAGAACTTCATCTACCTTTTCCAACCAGTTCTTAGTTTCCGGGGTGTTGAAATTGATTTGAAATTTGTTCAGATCGGATTCAAACTTTGTCAAAACTTCTTTTAATTCTGTAGATTGTGCATTTTTTTGAATTCGATGACATTCATTTAGTGCAGCGTTAATTAACTGTGGAACATCTGCCAATATACTTTTTGAGGCCTTTATGAATGAGTGGGATGTTAAAATACCTCTGGATCTAAAGATTTAACTACGTTCGTGACCATTCTAGCTGTAAATCCGACATACACTCCAACTGGGGGTGGTAGACATTCACTAAAACTTGCCAATGCTGTTCCGGCAATAACGGTTAATTTTAGTGCACTTCCACCTTGAGCAAGATCGTTGACAGCTGTTAAGACTTCCTTTAACTTTCCCTTATTTTTCTGGTATGATTGATCTAGAGCTATAGCATTATCGATCAAATTCATCTTTTGAAGTTAATGATTCCAGTTTTGGGTGAAATAGTTCTTGTTCGTGGACCCATTTAAATCCACCTAGTCGTATCTACACGACCCTTTATTTAGGTAACGCTACCAAACTGCCCAATTCTCATCAATTACGAGTTGTATTTCATTAATATGCTTAATTATGTGAATTCGACAGAAATCTTTTTCAACCGCTCATGCTTCGATTTTTACAAAAAATGAATGAGATAAAGTGCAGTTTGGAGTACTTTAGATAGACTATTCATTATGAGTGGAAACTACACTATAACCGAAGAATCATCTCAAAAAAACCAGCAGTTTAACAAATCTGATGTATCGAATCGATTGGATGAGGAGTTGGAGAGAATATTTGTTACAATAAGTCAAGAATATATTTACTTTCTGATCCTTTTAATATATCGTTACCATTGCATTTCTTTGTAATTTTCCATACACTTTTCTCTTGTTTATGGCTACAACAAGCGAAAGTTCAATCGATTTATTGGTTTCATGGAATGGAAACAAATACAAGCTAGCTATCAATAATGATAGCAATATTGGCGAGTTGAAGGAATACTTGAGAGATGTTACAGAGGTATTGCCAGAAAGGCAAAAACTAATCGGACTTGTCAAAGGAAAACTACCACCAGATTCAACCAAACTGAATACACTGAAATTAAAACTACCTGTTCATTCTGTCATATTGATGGGTTCTGGTATTACTTGGTAGTTGACATTAGTGGAGAAGGATATTCTTCGCGAACCAACTGACTTGGACAGAGATATTGTTAATGATTTGGATATTGACTACTCTATTGGAGATACTGCGGATCCTTTACGAAATTTATCAAACCTTGCTGCATTAGAAAATACTATTTCCAAATCAAAAATACATCTGATTAATGATTTGTCACCTTCGAAGAAACTATTGGTGCTGGATTTGGGTATCAAATAGAGATCTATTAAGTTTATAGACTACACCCTCTTTGATTGCAAAAGTCAAGTATCTCACATATCACAATTAGCTAGACCTGGAATGCATGAAATGCTGACTGTTTTATCCCAACATTATGAATTTTGTATTTGGAGTCAAACTTCTTGGAGGGTTAACTGATCTTTAAATTTATTGATATTAGTGGTTAGAAGCTAAAATCACGGAATTAGGAATGTTAACTCACCCAGATTATAGAATTGCTTTTGTGTTAGATCAATCATTTATGTTTTCTATTGAAAACGAGAAAGATTTGAAGAAAAAGAAGCATCAAGTATCTTATTTGAATCTGACCAAAGGTTAAAGCACTTCGAGTCATATGGGATAATTTACCACAATATGGTCCTCATAGTAATATCATTTATCAGTAACCAAAGATACAATTCACATTGATGACTTGGGTAGAAATTTCGCAATGAATCCTCAATCAGTATTTATTTTATCATCTTAAAACATTAGGGATTAAAAATCTCAGTGTTCAAGAATGCACCTGTAATGAAAGCGACAGATAGGGAGTTAGTTCATTTAACCAAATATTTGTTGCAATTGACATTAGTTCCAGATTTTGGCAAACTGAATCATAAGGTAATGACCATGAGTATCTCAGACTAGAATTGGAAAAAATACAAAGGGCCTTTACCTAAAGATGATTGAAATACTCTTGCTTTTAAACTATAATAAACACTATTTCTTTTTCTAACAACTTTTTTTCTTTGGTAATTTCATGATGGAAAAACAAAGACAAAAGTTGTTTATGGAGGTAATTGTTGAATAAGCTGAACTATCAGTTTAAACCGTTATGTGTTGCGATCTTGAAGTCTCCTGATATTCATTTACTGGCCAAACTTCAAGAAAAGATTGTAGAATCAAATCCAGAATCAATCACTCCTCTCCTGGATTTCATCTTATTTCCTTTAATTCATTCAGCAAATTCTAATAGGAATATCGAATCGGTATTAAAGACAATTGATCTGTTATTAAACCAAATACAACGAAACGCTATTTCAGAGATTGTTTTGACAGAGATATATATACTGATGCCAAAACTCTTTGAAAAATCCACTGTTCGATCTGAAGAACTACGACTCTATATTGCAGGAATTCTGCAAAATGCATGGAGAAAACACCAAAACACTTTCATTTTAATCCAAGATAAGTTCCAACCACTTCTGGCACATAACCTTCATATGTTACTAGAATTTCTTAATGTCAAGTCTTTCAACTCTTTACGGAATTCTGTATTGGATGGGCTTTTGATACTTCTTGATCAGATAAACGACAAAGATTTTGCAGCAAAGATACTCCCTGGGACTTTTTCAAGTGTATCAAAAGTTATTCTAAACAACCCAAACGTAAATCATAAAGTTGTAGTTTCGTCCATCAAAGTTCTCACCAAACTATTAGTCAAAACAATTCCAGACACATACACAAATTCTTCCCCTTGGGAACTCTTCACAGAGGCCCATAATTTGACAGAAACAGGTACATCCGTTGATTCTCATAACACGTCAACTTTTCGAACGAAAGATTGGCTTGATAAAACAGTTACAAATGTAGGACAAGTTATACGGATGCTGATTAAACTTAAGTCACATCTTAATGCTGAAGTACGGATGAGTGTTTTACAACTGTGCTTTGAATTGATTTGCAACTGTCGTAACACACTTTCCAATTGTTATTCACTGTTTATGGATACAATGCTATGTTATCTTAGTGATGAATCAGACGATCTAACAAAATTGTGCCTGGAAAAACTCTTATCGCTGGCTGAAAGCACTGAAACTAGAGTTCATGTACATGGTCATTTGCAACGATCTCTGGTCAATGTGATTGAAAATATCTCGCAATTATCAACTACAGTAGATGAGTCATTAGTGGCTGAAAAACTGTCAATACTGTATGGATGTATAAAGCTGTTGGACAAAAGTTGTATATTGGTGTTAGACTTACATATTGAAGAATTTGTATCAGGATTGATCAATTTATTAGAGCCGGAGTTAAAAAATATGAAATTGATCAAGCATGACAGTTCGGAATATGGCTTTGACCGAGATATTCAAAGGAAACTGATTGGGAATCAGTCTGGATTTCCCAAAAAACAATTTCAGAGGTTTTCAAATGATCAATCATATAAAATCATTCAAGAGCTGGTTAAATTATTAGCATGTATAGAAGTCCCCAGTTTTGTGAAGCAGCTGCTGGTTACGTTGAACAATTCTACATTACAATATCAAACTATGCTTTTATTAAACGAGTATTGTGCAGCTGGTGATAAAGGTGGAGACTTGGTGGGGCAGATAGTAAGGGAATATTTGCAGTTAGATTTTCTGGACATACCAACCTCTACCACAGATTTTCGGTTCAAGAAATCAATTCTTCCAATTCAGAAAAATGTATATCCAACCATGAACATAGCTGAATCATCGCTGTTGGTATTAAAAAACTCTGTGTGGCTTGAAGGTTTATCATTGATGGTGAATCACTTGGATACATATCAATTTGCAAATGTTTTAATGGATGGCTTGTATATTCTGCTAGAAAAGCTTGGAGATTCAAATTATTTGATAAGCTCGTCCGCTGCTGCTTCGTTGGTCGTTTTTGCTAGTGTGTCCCAACAGCCTTCACATAGAGAACTATTGTACAGTCCTGTAAACGGCCAAGACAACCTTTCTTTGGAGCCAACTATTTCTAATTTGATTATGATGCACTCAGATTACTTAATTGATTCTATTTCTCATAAATTGAGATATATATCACTCAACCCAATCGCACCAAGAGTTTTAGTTGTTGCAATTCGAGTTGCGGGATCTGAAATCATTGGCCCTTTAATGACTGATTGCATTGATCAAGTATTGGATACCATAGACGAGTTGGGCACTTCTGGATATATACCACAATTTGGGCCAACTATTACTGATGATGAAGATCTAGGTTTAGTAGGGGAGTTATTATTGGTACTTTATACACTGTTGGAAGTTATTTCTAATGACCTTTCGAAACACGAACAGCTACAGGGTAATTTTCCTCCTTAATATCTAGGAATCACAGAAACACAAGAAAATATCAAAAGTGCAGAGCCTGACCCAGAAATTTTACTAAGTGGCTGCTCTTCCGATATTTTGTCTCTTTATTTAAAGGTTAAACCAGTGGAAACCAAGGCTGACGAAGTCGCAATGTCAGCTGAAGAATTTTTTACAAGTAGAATTAAAGATGCTCAAGACATTACGGAAAACAGTCCGCCTACTGCAGAAGAGACAAATAACACCCAGTCTACTGAGAAAGAAGTTTTAAGCCCACATCAGACGGTTGCGATTTCCATTCTTCAAAGGACAGTGGATTTTCTGTCCTCTGATTCTTCCCGCATCCGAGTGGCAATTTTAAGGATTTTACTGTTGGGAATACCGGTATTATATGGTACGCAAGAGTTGGATCCGTTCGTCCATAAAGTCTGGCCATATGTGTTAAACAGATGTAAAGACAAATCTCATTTCGTGGTATTGGAAGCTGTGAATGTAATTGGTGTGATCTGTAACAATTCAAAAGAATTTATGAGGCAAAGAATTCAAGTTGATGTCATTGATACCCTATTCAACTTGCTAAAGAATTTACAATTAGATGTTCAAAAGAATGCTAAAATCCAATCACATCAAAGCCAAAGCAAACAGATTTCCAATGTTATTTATTCGACCGGCATCGAAACTCGTTTATATTTATCAGTATTGAAATCTGTCAACAGTATTGTCACACATGTCCCATTATCCAACGCTTTGACTAATGATTTAACATTATTGCTGTTTAATTTCCTGAATTGTAGGTTTTATGCCAAGACTATAAATGAACTTGCTAAAGATATGCTACTCACCATTGCCAAAACTCACAACCGAAATTGGTTATACCTTTTAACGTGTTTGGCTCTTGGAATGGATGAATATCACAATGTCATTATACCAAAAAGCTTGATACATAAATACAAGCCTTTTGGAAGTATTGCAGATTATACACATACCAGAGAGCTGTTTAATATGTGTAATAGTGACTGTTTGGCAACCATTGATCAATTATTGGATAAACACTCAAACCAACAGCCGTCTCGATAATTTTTTTGAATTTAATATATAATCATTGTATGGTAGTTCTCAGCATGACAACTCCAATATCTCCAATAATTTGTGTAATAATTTTCTTCGTCGCGTCCGGGATGGGAGTAATTCATGATTTAGCTTTGAAGCTTGATATAACTGGTCTTCAACGAGAAGCTAAAGAGAATGGTAAGGATTATCTTAGATTAGCTAGGTATTTATCTACTTTTTTGATTCACCAATAACTAGAAATTTACATAATCAGTCGTTATTGCATATCGCTTGTCAACTTAGTAATAATTTCGGTTGATAATTAGTACAAGGTTTCATCCCATTAATACAGTACTCATTGGATATTGGAGTAGATGTGTAAGAACATATTTATTTACACTCTAGGAACGCACATACTGTATCGGGAGATACACCATTGATTATATCCACTAAGTTAGGGCATCTTGATGCAGTCAAGATGCTGATTGAAGCGGGTGCCAATGGTAAACTCTTTAGCATTTAATTTTCAAGTGGATGATTCAAACATTCACGGTAATACTGCACTACATTACGCTTGTTTTTGGAGGTATACAGAAATAGCATTGTTCCTTGTAAAAACATGTTCAGCACACATTCAGATTATGAATTCTTATCAACAAACACCATTACATCAAACTAGTAAAGTGTTGAAAGAAACTTTACAAGGTAAATGAAATCATAAATTTAGTATATTTAGGTATTGCTGTCAATAGGGGAGACAAGGCCATTCAAGCAAAATGTAATTGTAGTCGATGATAATTGATTTCATAGCCAATTCTGGACAAGATATTAGACAAATGGTCGATAACTCTGGTATAAATTAAAACACTCTCTTATACGCAGCTACTAAATCCTGGATTATCCCATCTACAGATATCTCAATTTTGGAGAGTCTCAGTGAAACTGATAATTCATATGTGAATGGAGGACTTTGGGGTGTAAAAGAAGTTGCGATTAAAATCCCAAAATGTGAAATTGTTGTGTCAGAAAAGGACTTTAATTTGATGGCATCTGAGATAGCAGCAATAAGGTTTCAACGATAAGATTAATAGTTAGAAAAATAGTTCATCCTAATTTACTGACAGTTTATGCAGCAAGTTTAACCCCTCCCGATGTATTCTATGTAATGCCATACATGCCAAATGGCAATTTACAATCAATGTTGATGGATTCTTCCATTGACATGACTCCAGAGCAAGCTATAAGATTATCGGTACAAATCTGCAAAGGATTAATTGCATTACATGAAGCTAAACCAGTTATGTTTCATGGTAATCTGAAAACAACAAATGTATTGGTAAATTGAATTTCCGGCACTAATCAATTGAAGGTGGCAGCAGATAAATCTTTAATGCTGAGTGATTTCGGCTTTCATAAATCATTGTTTAACCACCGCATTAGCGACCCCATCTGCATATCCCAACCAGAATGGATGGCACCTGAAAGTCTTATGGGAATACCAATTGATGACCAACGAATAACTGTAAATTAGGCATACTAAAATTAGGATATCTATAGCTTTGGTCTTGTATTTCACAGTATCATTACACGTCAACCACTTTTTGAAATTACAAATCCTATGGTTCTAGGATATAAAATTGCTTTGGAAAAATTGAAGCCAGATATCCCCCAATTTCTTCCTCTGCAACTGGTATTGAATAAAGAAATTAATACTTTAGGTTACAATAATGAATCTATGTTGGAATGAAGACCCACTGGCACGTCCAACTATTCGAACCATTTACAACCATATTCTTCAGTTTAAATTTTAATATCATTAAAAAAAATCTATATTAAACATTTTTGTTGTAAATATTACTTCTTTGGACTCTTCTTTTCCTTTCCTGCCGATTTTTTTTGGCCTGGCTTGGCCATTATCTCTTCCTTCGATGCATGTTGCTGTTTCATTGCTTCTTTTTGAAGTGTTTGTTGTACATCTTCATCCCTCGCTTCTTTTGCTTTAGCTAAGGTCTCAAATCTTTCGCTCCAAGCTGACGATTCATACTCCAAAAGACCTTGTAACCATTTTTTCCACTCTTCTGCTAGTAAACTAAAATTGTTTGTGACAATATTTTTTGCCTCTACTCTTGAAAGAGGTTGATCGAGTTTAATTGGCTCGTATTCTATTACTGGCTGGACAACAGATGCCGCTTCTTCTAAGAAAACCGAAGGAATTGATGCTTTCCGTGCAACGCGCTCTAATGGTTTAGAAAATCGAATGTCTGGAGGAGGTAATAGCTGTCCTACTTCTTGCTTAACATGAACACCCTTTTCCCCTTTTTTCGAATGGGGTTTCTCCACCACAACAGCTGGGACTTCTGATAGTGAATTATGTTTCTCAGCAGTCATTGGCTTGAATTGTTCAAAGGATAATACTGAGTTTCTGCCTTTGGTAACCCTTTCTGAAATGCTTAATTCCGTTAATGGCTTGAATGTATCCAGGTGAGATTTACCAATCAAAGAATTATCTGCATTGACAATATCCTTTGGTTTCCGGAAAATGGTACTCATGGTTGGAAATGCTGGCGGTGGAATAGGGTAAGGCGGTAAAGGTAATAATATTGCACGCTCTGCCTCCACTATATTGTTAGACAAGTCATTTACAATATTTTGCTTTAAGAAGTGCAGTATGCGCAGCTGCAGCCTCATTCTCGGCTCTTTCAATCTCTTTCAATCTTTGTACTTCTTGTAGTTGCTCTTGAGATCTCTTTCGCTGCACGGCTAATTCTTCTTCTATCCTACAATGGTCTTTCCATTTTTCAGCTGGAACCCCCATTGATAACCGCTCAACTGGCGTTGTTTTAATTTCAAGCCATTTCTTGACTCTTACAATTTCATAGTCTTGTGGTTTTAAAATTAATAGCTTAAACAATTGAACATTTTGACCAAATCTACCTATGAATGACTAATAAAATACCCTGTTATCATGAAAGTAATCATCTTTTTCGATTCCGATAAAGAAAACAACGGTCCTGAGAATTTTGGCTCTTCCATACTCGTTATATCTTGAAAATTCTTCTGGAAAATTTGGCACCATATAGCTTCGTTAAAACTTTTGTTCTTTAGTAGTCCAACTAAATTTAATATGTACACATATGACTACCTGTAGTTTCGGAGTGAGTGAAACCAAAGATAGTTAGCCATGCTGACATCTGAAAAGGTCGAAATCCCAGCTGATATCCAAATTCGGCAGCTTCAATAAAATATCCCATGATAATTTCAGAGAGTGAATCATAATCTTCTTGTCTTTTCTTTAGTTTGGGATCCTGTGGTGGGAGATACATATGTAATTTAATCATATTTCTAACTATAAATATTCCGTTCGGAACTTACTCTAATGTTTCTTTATCCCGATACTTTATACTCTGAATGATTTTATCACATTCTGCTGGTTGATATAAAAATTTTGGTTCAATTTCAAACGTGTCAGTCACTACATAACGTGCTACCAAATGCGCAACAGTTTTAAATTTGACGTTGCTTTTTGCAGACTCTGGTGGTTTAGGTTTTGTTGTTCCAGCAGACTTTGGGTGTTTTCCAGAAGATGGTGTTTTTAGTTTTGACATTTACGACAAATTGACTTGACGCGTTTGGAGTTGAACAACCAACTAGATAACAATTCAAAAGCGGTTTATCATACACTTCAATTTAAATTTAAGAGTTTTGTTCAAGTTGTACCTATTATAACAATTTATATCATTTCAGAGTGACTTGGAATTGAGAAGGAACCATACTATATAACAAATAGATTGAACTAAGCATAACCAAAAGATTCCCCATCATAAAACACTTGTTTGGCATCAGTAACCATGACTCAATCAAATGACTGATTTTGTGTTCATGATCAAATGTCAATCACCACAAAAATCTTTTTCAATTTAAATGGTCAAAGTTGCTGTTCTTGGTGCTGCTGGTGGAATTGGACAACCATTGTCTCTTCTAATTAAGTCTAATACTTTGGTAACTGACCTGGCCTTGTTTGATATTGTAAACACTCCTGGTGTTGCTGCTGATTTGTCACATATTAATACTCCTGCTAAGGTAGTGGGTTATGTTGGCGATGATCAATTGGCCGATGCATTGACCGGCTGTCATATCGTCGTCATCCCTGCTGGAGTTCCTAGAAAACCAGGAATGACTAGGGATGATCTTTTCAATATCAATGCTGGTATTGTTCGTAATTTGGCCCTCGCTATGACCAAGTATGATAAGACATTATAGTTTATTGTTTAGGCACTGTCCAAAAGCTTTCATTGCTGTCATTTCAAATCCAGTCAACTCAACTGTCCCAATTGTAGCAGAAGTATTCAAGAAGGCTGGTGTGTATGATCCAAAACGTCTATTTGGAGTTACTACCCTTGACTTGGTTCGTGCCAGTACTTTTGTAAGCGAAATTAAGGGCAAATCACCTCTTGAAACTCATGTGAATGTCATCGGAGGACACTCTGGAGCCACCATCATTCCAATTTTGTCTTCATTGGGTCTCTCATTCACTGATGCCGAACGGGACACTTTAGTTCAACGAATCCAATTTGGCGGGGATGAAGTTGTCAAAGCAAAGAATGGTGCAGGGTCAGGTAAAAGATTAGGTTAATAACTTTAGCAACTCTTTCGATGGCATTCGCTGGTGCAAGATTTGTCAATTCTCTCCTTGAAGCATCCGTATTGAAAAAGTCTGGTGTGACTGAGTGCACTTACATTGACACTGATGTCGCCGAAGGCTTATCTTTCTTCTCTACTGTTGTAGAATTAGGAGTCAATGGTGTTGAAAATGCACGCCCATTACCTCCACTCTCTGAACATGAACAAAAGCTTTACGCAGCTGCAGTACCTGATTTACAAAACAGCATTAAGAAGGGTATTGAATTTGTTGCCAAAGCTTCATTGTAATCAATAAAACAATATTTTGCTCCAATTATTTATATTTTGGTACTCAATACAGTCAATATAAATACATAGTTGTTGATTCTCAATTTCAGCTTTATATCCAGTTTCATCAATACAGATTAGAAGGGTCTTAAAGGTCCCTTGTTGCATCAAGAAAGGATGAAACGTTTTTGTGGCTGTCGCAAAAAAGGCTCCGTCAGCGCAAAATAATCTCATAATTTAAGAAAATCTAAATATTCAATGAAGTTATCTCAAGCATCCATCAATGATATTCCCTCGGAAATATTCTCTATCATTTCTTCCTACTTATCTCATACCGATTATACAAGTTTACGATTGTCCAGCAAATCAATCACTTTTGAATCAAATCCTAGAATGTCTTTTGAAGCATACAAGCAATCAATCACCGAAAACCCTAAAATTGAAGATGCTTCACCAGACTGTCCTGATGGTGCCAAAATACTAATAAATATTTCCCTAGTTACTGACAAATCATTCATCTACCTTGCACAAAACAATCGAACAAAAGAATTATTACGTTGCCTGAAATCAAACATAGTTTTGTCAACTGAATCCCTCCAATCAGCTTTCAATTGGATCATCAAATCACCAAATGCAGATCAAGTTGTTCATTTCATGGTCCAAAACCGAAATGTGAATCCTTCAATATCTCAAAATTTCGCCATCAAGCTATCCGCTCAAATTGGAAATTTTAAAGTATTAAAAACGTTATTGAAAGATTCTCGTGTTAATGCTGGAGATGATGATAATTTCGCTATACAAGCTGCATCTGCTAATGGTCACACATCCATCGTCGAATTACTACTGCAAGACATCAACGTCGATCCATCTTCTGTTAACAATAAGGCGATTAGACACGCTGCTGAGAATGGTCATGTTGATGTGGTAAAGATCTTGATCAGTGATCCAAGAACTAATCCAAATGCATTGAACCAATATGCAATTCGACTTGCAGCTGCTAATGGACATACAGATGTGGTTAAATTCCTATTGAATGACTCTAGAGTTGATCCTTCTGTATTAAATAATGAAGCTATTCGTAAAGCAGCTGAAAATGGACATTTAAAGATTGTTGAATTATTACTTGCAGATGCCAGAACCAATCCATCGACGGGAACTATTGATGCTTTACAAACAGCATTATCACAAAACCGTGTTGATGTCGTATACCTAATCTCCAACTCAGTAAAGTACTGCCGAACGAAATGCTTAAAATGTCTCATTACTTTTGGATATATTGACATGTTCAAACAAATTGCAGAATCGTCAGTTTTGGAAATTAAAGAAAACTGTAAAGATTTACGAAATCTGGCGATTGAAAACTCTCATCTGGAGTTACTTTCATTTATGGACTTTCTTTTGGCTCGAGTAAAGTAAAAACTACTTGAATAAATTCAATTTTATGATATTTTTGTATTAATTTGATTGAATAACTCCATTTTCATGCTTCTTTCATTTCCGATAAAGCTTCCTTAAGTATCGCCTGGAATCCTACTCCCCCATCACTAACGTCACTGAGAGAATCAGCAACGCAATGATCAAACCAAGATACCCCACGATCTTTGTCATTTTTCTTGAATTCTTTCCTAAGTTGGATAAGTAAGGCCATGGCTTTTGGGTACACTTTAGTATTCTTCAAGCAGTTGGATATAATAGGGATCAGATGAAAAATAAGGGTAGGAGGTACAATTGCCAATAAATCAAGTATGTCTGGCATCAAATCTTCTCTTTGAAGAGATTTCTCTAAAATCAAAACATCTCCACTATTAATGTTTTTTGTTATCTTGAACCATTCCGAATATAACTTTAGAAATGACTTGGAGAGTGGTTGTGTATGAAGCCATTGCCAAATACACATATGTAATTGTTTCGCAATATCTTTTCCTATCAACGCTTTCGTTAAGATTTCAAACATTAGTTCAGCATGAATTGAATTGAGTAAACTAACTGCTAAATTTGACACCGAGTTAACAAATGCCATTGAATGGACATAATACACTTCCATCATCACTGTCATTGTTTTGGCAAACGCTGGTACCAATTGATGCTTTAATGCAACAGCATGAACACTTCTTAAATAAACCGACCATACACAACCGATTTCTCTGAGTGCCATCTTTGAAGAATCATTCAAGGACTCTGTATTGGTTAATCGAAAGTGATATTTCTCTAAAATCGAAAGAATCAAACCAGTGGCTTTTGCATCAGTCAATATAATCAAGTCTCGTAACAGCATATGAAGGTCCGGGTTTGAAAGCATCACCATAATATGACCATCTTTATCCAACCACGAAATAATTTGAATTAATAAATGATGGAGGAATAGATCCCATTTCTCTCTTTCCCCTTCTGGGTTAAATCTATGGGAAAATACACTAAATATGGAAAATAAAGAATCAATTAATGATTTCGTAATTGATTCAATTATCTGTTCTCCACAGTTTTGATTATCCAGAATCATCAACATGACTATCATAAGTCCATTTTTTTCTGTCAACAGACTTTCATTTAAGATTGTATTGATGGTGATTGTTGGGTTTTCTTTTAAACGTTTCCATACATGTGTTTCCAACACAGGTTTGACAGAGATATGAAGTTCAGTTGAGTAACACTTTAATGCTTCAACGTTTAACTCGGAATCATTGAGTAAAGCTACTTCCCAAGATTTAAACAATTGTTTTAGTTTGGGATTTTCTGGATGATTCGAAATGATTCCAATCAATTCAATCATCAGTTTGGATTTTAGTCCGACAGAGTGAAAATCAGTTTGTAATGAATCAAGTAATCTTTTTCCAATATTATTTAAAGGTGAATTTGCTTGAGATTCTTTATCATCAATTAACTAAAGTTCTATGAAATATTCCAAAATACCTTGATCAAAATTGGCAGCCATAGTTGAGAAAACACTTTCTCTATCTTGATACTTGGTATAAAGATCTAGTAATTAACAAAGTTTAAACTAACCCTTTCTTTGATAATCTGAAATACTGGTTCAGTCGTTGATTGAATTAACAAGGCTTCCAACAGTTCAGTTTTTGATGGATTCATTAAAGAACTATCACCAAAATAGGTTTGTAGGACACCCAAAGATACCGAAAGTAGGTTAAAGAATTTTACATGTTGTTTTGTAGTATCATTTAAAATCAGAAATTTGACTCCAATATTCAATAAACCATTAGATTTTGAAGATTTCATGGATTTTTCCAAGACACAAGTAAAAATAACTTCAAATGGATCTGTCATTCCCGTTCGCAAAGCTCTATTCAAATCTGCCTTTGTAAACAAATATGTGAAATATTTTTTCACCAATCCTGTTGGCATATTTTTCAAACAATCGTATAAAAAGTCAATTAAATGTTTTGGAAAAGATGCTGATTTTGTAATATCAAAAATTTCATTGTTGGAGTTTAATCGAGTCTGTCCAGAAAGGCTAGTAGATTTTGGTACAATTAACAACGAAATCTGAAGTGCAAGTTCCTTGGTTAAAGACTGTAAAAACAAGACTCCAGAGGATTTATCAGAAAGTATAGCATTTGGTTCTAGATCTTTGAAGTATTTAATAAAAGCAGAGTATGGTGAAGTTCTTCGATTATACGAAGAATTTCCTGAATGAGTAGTGAACAAACTGTTGACAGTATTCTGTTCCATAAATTTAAATGCCCATTGATGTAGCATTATAAAATCTACAAAAACATATCCCAATAACATAGATGTGTCGGAAGGAAAGTATTCTTTATAAAGTTCCATCAAAGAAGCTTGGAAAACGTACGACGGCATGTTCATAAACAGCTTATTCCATTTTTCGAGATATTTGACTTGCAATAGATTTAACTGTGAATCTGATGCCGATGTTTCTACTAATTCTGATCCAATTAACGCATTCATCAAAATAGTGGAATTAGTGGTTTTCACTTTCTTTTGTACATGAGTTGCATTTTGTTCAATTTCATCATCATCCATTATTGGGAATAATATTTTTCCAGCTTGAATATCACTTAAGCATTCTTGAATTGCTCCTTCTTCTACACATTCACCCTCTTCACCATCATCACCTACCTCCATATCATCTTCGGTTTTACTTTCACCATACAGTTGGTAATAGTGCAATTGAATATTCACCTTAAACAGATCCTTTTTATTTTCTTCTGCGGTTTTTAAAATATCAAAATACCCAAGACATAAATCAGAACGTGTAAATTTAGATAAAAGTAATGAATTTGCATTTCCATTCAATAAAACCAACATCTGTTGAAACGTAGTTTGATATCTGTTTTTCTCTGCTTCCAATAACAACCCAACTTCAAATCGTTCCAATATCCTTTTTGTATAAATCTCATCCACATTCATATCCAAAAGTGTTACATATGCAAGAGCGATCAACTCGGGTACATGCATCGATACTAAAAAACAATGCCATGAAATTCCAAGTGTTTCAAGTTCTTTTGCATCGAATGATTCGTATTCAACATTGGTAAAATGATGGAACAGGTTCATTAATGTAGATGCTTGTCCATCTTTTTGATAATCAAGTACCAAAGCGTTTATCGTGTCTGTTGATAGGGATGTAAGTACAGAAACTTTGTCAGCTTGAGATTTACTGGAAACGGTAAAATAGCGATTTAAACAAGTAAAAAGTTCTTCAAGTCTGTCTGGTCGAGTGGATAGTGTGTCTTTTAAATCAAGGTAAGCTGATAATATAAGATTATGACCATTATTTTTTTCAAAAATGTTGCAGTTATGATCTTTTACAAGAGATATTAACGAGCCTAAAGGGTCATTTTCAATCAAGCATAGCGGTTTTGAAAGTTTCAACAAGACATCATGAAAAATTAGGCATTTTGTGAGAATTGTTCCCAACAAGTTTGGAGACTGATGACCTAATTTTTTGTAAATAGCAGACAAATAATGCAAATGAGACCCTTTTTCATTAAACTTTGGATGTTCTTCAGGACATGCACAGCATTTTAAGAAGCTTCCTTCCAACCCGATGAAAATATTACAATGTTGGGTAAAAGTGAAATCCACAAATAAAACGTCTCGAGAAAAGCTTGATTCTGATATATATAAACTATTTTTTGCTCCTTTGTGTTTTAAATCAATGGATCCACATTCGTGAATACTAATATCATCATGTGTAAGTAAAAGATCTCTCCACGATTGAATATCTTTTGCCTCAATGAGTAGACTTGATTCACCAACATTATGATCAATAGGAACAGCAATTGAAAAGTATTGGGATAAGAACTAAAATATAAGAATCCTCAATTTCTTACCAAATATGACTCTTCCAGTGTCCTGGGGGATTCGTTACTTCCTGTAAATATGTTCATCGCATGACTTGCTAGTAATCCTAACGGAAATTTGACCAACGTTAAATCAATTCTACAAACAAGTTGAACCAATTCTAACATTAGTCAATTATTAAAAACCTGATTCTATTGGACTAAAAATAGTATCTTCAATGTATTTTCTATCGAATAATGCTGAAAATCGTTCCAAGTAGTTCAACATTGAAAAAATCACGATAATTGAACTTGGTTTAGGTGATACGGTATATTGAGTTTGCTTCAAGTATGGTAGTATATCTTTCATTTTCTGAAGCCATGTTAAATAGATAGAAGTGTTTGTGAATAGTTTGAAACCTTTTGCAATACTCGAGTTGAGACTATCTAACCATTTAGAATCATCGGATTTTTCTAAAGATATGTCCAAGACAGTTGCAATTAATATATAATAGTAATAGAGCTAATGATTTAATGATTTGATCCATTACCTCACTATCTTTATTTAATTTTTTGTAGATTGAATTTAATATTGAAATCCAATTATCGTTTATCTTTGGTTGGTGTAAACCATTGTTGATGACCTTTGATATTGATTCAGGAGTGTTTGTGTTGACTAAAAGAACTTGAATGAAAGATTGTATTTCCATAAAAGAAAGTAAGAAATTTAAAGAGATGCGACAGTTCAAAACGAACGAAAGTGATTAAAAAATAATTTATTTAAAAGGATAAATTCAGTTGGTTAAGGGAATGATCAGTTCGTTGATAGGATTGATTGGATTTTGTTGAGGAAAGTATTCCAATGTATTTAGCACGAATGTTGTTTAGTAACTGTACTGGATCATCATTCAATTGATTTTGACAATGATATAATTCACATAAATCTACTAATTGCTGACATTGCTTCAATAATCTCTTTGGATATTTTGCTTCAGTATCTGATGTTAAATGATTTATCCAGCATTTGCATACTCCTGTATAGAAACCAATTTCTTTTGCAATATCAAATCCTTTTTGTAAACCCAATAACTTTCCTTCCATGTAACCCAATTGAATACCTTTCTCTAATCCATCTAATCGTCCAAATTCTTGAAACCTATCATTAGTACACCTTCTTACATATTTTCCAAGTAATTCAAATCCTCCATACCAATAAAAAATGTGAAAACTTTATCTACTGAGACAAAAACAAGACTAGGAAGATTAAGACAGAGAATTATTATAAATTTGAGAGTGTGGTATTAATTAATGTTCCTAAACTGGTTATGGTACTTCTAATCATTAAACAAGTAAAAATAGATAGAATTCTTAATACAAGTGTCAATGTAGTTAATTACCAAATAGTAATTGTGGTTACTAATGATGTGAGATGATGGTCATTTTGAAATGGGTTTAGAATTCAAATGGTATACTTTTATTGTCATACTCAATTGATATCCCACTAACAAAGCAATGATTTGTGATCAGCCATAAAGACAGAATGGGATTACCAAAATATGCTTTAAGCTAAAATTCTTCGTTTGTCTGTTTCGGAGTTTTTAAAGAATTTACTATAAATACTTGACATTATCATGCTGTAATTTTAGATGCTTCAATTCTATGTTTCTTTGGTCTTACTCTTCAACTGGATTAATGCTAGACTTTATACAGATTCAACAAAACATTTGATTGTTACTGGTCCAAATCATTGGCCATGCCTCACCTATACTGAAAATTCTACTCCATTAGATATTCAATCAGCAATTGACTCTTCTTTACTTAAAAGTCCCTTTTTAGATCACGTCACCATTCAAACTTCTTCAGATACAATCGATATTGATTTTAATCAGATTATAAATGTTGAACAAACTTTACAAATTGTTGAAGCTTCTTATATGATGAGTATTTTAAACACTCAAGATCGACAGATACAAACTATTTTCAACTTGCATTTCAATGGGAATGTTTCCAGATTAACTGGTCCCAACTTTCAAAACATTACTAATAACAAGATGATAGTGAAAACTAATGATGAATGGTTTAAAAATTTAAAGGTGGAATGGTTCCAATGTTCTTAAAGTTCTAATAATAAAATCATTAAAAAATCATTCAATAGTTTTTTAAAGCCATTCCTTTATTTTCCAAGTAACAGGGAATCAATGTCCTCTGCTGTGGCAACAGTTTCGAGTACTACTGCCAAAGCTTCCATGTTTTGCTCCAAAATAACTTCTCCTGATCCCCTTATGCTGGCAACTCGATCACAGTCCTGATGGTAACAAGCTACATATTAATGAAGAGACATTACGATCCAACACCATTCCTGATACTCCCCCAAACAAAGCGGCCGACTCCACTGATTTGATTTCATCTTCACCAGTAATGACACCACCTTGTTGTTAAAATTAAAATCTTACTCTAATCTGTTAAATAACATGTTGGGTTACCGCAGGTATGCCAGCATCTAAAAATGGTTGAAAATCAGATCTACCATTGAAAGGAAAACTGAAAATTGGTAAATCTTTCGATTTAAAATGATTGCGGAACAGTTCATGAAGAGTGCGTGATTTAACAGCAACTTCTGATTGCTGATCTGGAATGCTAGAGCCTGGAAGTTACTTCATGAATTAATTACCATCCCAAACACCTCGAACATAGTTAGGGGATGCAATCATATCGGTATCGATGTTTAGTTTGATGTAAGACACTTCCTCAGGGTGGTTTTCTTGCAAATCATTCATGTAATATCTCGATCCGAGTAACCCAATCTCTTCTCCTGTCCACCATCCAAATCTAAAAAATGAACCAAAAGATTTTAAACCTAATTTTTTGTACAGTAGTTTGTGAAAGTTCACTGTCATGCAATGCTCTTGCCAATTCCAATGTTCCCATGGCTCCCGACCCATCATCGTTTATTCCTGGACCTGCTGGAACAGAATCTAGATGGCAACCAAAGAAGGCTATTTTGTTTTCATCACCATTTATGGTTTCCGCCAAAACATTGTGGGAGATAAATTCCCGATAAACAGATACTACTTTCAAATTGACTTTGATTTTATGATTCACAACCATTAGCTTTAGCAAATTCAACGCATGTTCATCTGAGAGAGAAACCACACCAATCTGTTTCATTCTATCTAGATATTTGGGATTACGGCCGCATCTTCCAGGTTGTGGTGCTAATGGATGAGGATAGCCTTCAAATTGACCAGATCTATGTATCAAGATGGCTCCTCGACAACCTTCGCGAATGGCACTCATCAATCTTTCGCCTATGTATTGATTAACATCAAATTAATTACAAGCATTGCAAAGAGGAGTATCTTCAGGAGAAGGTGTTGCATCTATTACAGCAACCCAATTAGTTTTTTTGATATTGATTGCACAAGAATCAATGAAAATTAATGGAGCTCCCTCCAAACTAACAGGACCAGAGCCTCTTGCAACAGCTACGTCTAATCGAGGCCGTAAAGTCAAGTTAGAGTACTTGTTTGGAAAAATAGTGAGTTGCGGTGGTTCATCATCCACTTGAACGTTCAAAGGTACGGCCTGAGTCCAGACTTTAAAAGTTGAATTCCATCTCTCTAAATTCTCTACCACGTACTTCACTGAAGCACTGATAGTTAACAATAAATTTATTTACCCATGTCCATTTATCACCGAACGAGAATCCCCATGATCCGCTGCAATTTCCTCCAACCTTTGTAGATGACGAACTACATTTGAAGTAGATGCAATAATTTTCCTATTTGGTTTCGGACCAATATTGCCAGTCACCCAATTATCTAAATTGAGATAAACCATAAGCAAGGATCCGATCACCAACGTAACTAAGACATTCGAAATAAACCATCTCTTGAAAGTTCTTGACTTTTTTATAGTTGCAATATCAAGAGAGGTTGGGTCAATTGTTGATTTCATTTAAATTTAGGGAAAAATTAGGTGTGACTTGTGCTCCGATAATAACCTTCCACAAATGGTAAAAGGAGAACTATTCAAGATTTTTCTTGCAAGTAATGAGCAGTGATCTGCTAGTTTCGATCAATATTCATAATTTTACATTCGTTAAAAAAACATGA
Source organism: Globomyces pollinis-pini (assembly GCA_025399215.1). NCBI lineage: Eukaryota > Fungi > Chytridiomycota > Chytridiomycetes > Rhizophydiales > Globomycetaceae > Globomyces > Globomyces pollinis-pini. Next base: position 11,662 of record MU621112.1, on the reverse strand, counting down.
AGGAGACATTAACAATAGAGAGTTTTTTTAGTTTTAAATGTCGGAAATGATACTATATAATTTCTTGTTATATTCTGGTTCGCTAACATACTGACTAGCATTAAAAAACAAACCAAACGCGTCTCACTTAGACTTCATTTTCAAAGAAATGTTTGGAGCCAGGTAAAGGAAGACATAAAGTAATACAGGTTAAGTTATAATTCCAACTCATATAACAACCCTGCAAGGACTATTGACAAACAATCATTGGATGATAGTGATAACTTGTACTCATTTGAGAAAAAGGTAATGTCTAGATAGATTAAAGATATTAGACTGGTGATTCATATGCTAGATTAAATACTGGGAATGGATATGCTCCAAGAACTGGAAATCGACTTCAAACTACAGCTTCTCTTTATGGAAATGAAGGAGCTAGACCAATGACTTCAGTACGAGGTGCGGGTTATTCAAGTCGAGGAAGAACTGGACAAATTGGTCCCACCTTTGATCCATTTAATCAAGCGGGTAAGACCAAAACGGTATTGATTCATATGATTAGGAACGAATATTACAGATAAAACTACGGAACAAACTCCCGAAGATATAATCAAGTCATTAGAAAAAAAGGTGAATCAACTGATAGAAGAATCTACTTTTGCTGCAGAAGAAGGCAAATTACAATTAGCATTAGATAAAGCCAAAGATGCAGGAAAGAAAGAACGACAATTATCAAAACAACGCGAACAATACAATGTTGGAGACCAATTAAATTTAGATTTGACATATTGTGTATTGTTTAATTTGGCTAATCAATACCATGCCAACAAAATGTATCAGGAAGCGTTGAATTCATATGCTGTTATTGTAAAAAATAAATTATTCAGCCAAAGTGGACGACTAAGAGTGAATATGGGAAATATTTACTTTGAACAAGGAAAGTATTCGGAAGCAGTAAAAATGTATCGTATGGCTCTTGACCAAATTTCAAATTCGAATCGAGAATTCCGGTAAAATTATAATAGTTCTAAATAATAGGTATGATACAAAAAACTAAGAAATAGTTTGAAAATAATGAGAAATATTGGAAATGCATTTGTGAAAATGGGACAATTCCAAGATGCCATCACATCTTTTGAAGCAATTATGGAAGGAAATCCAGATTATCAAACAGGTAATTCTTTTTGGCTCATAATTTCAAATTAGGTACTGATTTCAAGTTCATTGAATCATAAAGGATTTAATTTGGTACTTTGCTATTTTGCAATTGGTGATAAGGATAAAATGAAGCGTGGATTCCAGAGACTAGTTGCAATCCCACCCATCCAAGTCGAACAGAATGACGACACCACAGCAATTTTCAAAGATGATCCAATTGAAGATCATCAAGTATTTGATGAAGATTCATTACGAGCTATATCTAGAGAAAAGAAAAAGATGGCACATCGATATATCATTTTAGCTGGAAAATTAGTAGCACCAAGTTTGGAAAGTACTGTAAGTGGTGGGTATGATTGGATGGTGGATGTACTCAAAGCATCATCTAATGCCCATATGGCTAGTGAATTGGAAATTGCAAAATCGGTACAATACTTGAAAACCAAAGATTTTCAACAAGCCATTGAGAGTTTAAAGTCTTTTGAAAAGAAGGATCAAAAATTAGTTGGAACTGCTGCCACGAACCTTTCATTTTTATACTTTTTGGAAGGAGATTATAAGAATAGTGAATTTTATGCAGATAAAGCTATTGAACATGATCGATATAATTCTAAAGCACAAACAAACAAGGGAAATATATACTTTGTCAAAGGTATATCATATCAATGGTTGAAATTATAGGCGACTTGGAAAAAGCAAGAGATCATTATGAAGAAGTTATAGGTGTTGATGCTGTTTGTACTGAAGCAATGTACAATCTAGGTAACACTGTGAATGGTAATTGTTTCTGATTTGATATCATTATAGCTGATTCGTTTAGGATTGGTTTTGAAACGACTAGAGATGTATGACGGTTCACTTCAGTGGTTTGAAAAACTGCATGCTATATTAAGGAGCAGTCCAGAAGTTATTTATCAGATTGCAGATATGTGATTACCAATTTGATTAACAGCTAGTTATGATAAACAAGGCAATGTTCAGCAAGCCATGGAATGGTTCAACATCCTCATATCAGTTGTTCCAACAGATCCTACTATACTTGCACGGTTAGGAGATATGTTTGAGACTGATGGAGATAAATCACAAGCATTTCAGTATTATTCTGAGGTACATTTGATCTTACTTAAATCCAGTCGTATCGCTATTATCCTTGCAATATGGATGTGATTGCATGGCTAGGAGCTTATTATGTTGACTGTGAAGCTTACGAACAAGCCATTCAATTCTTTGAACGCGCAATGTTAATTCAACCAAATGAAGTGAAATGGTAACCTTTAAATATACTCAATCTATATTTAGGCAATTAATGATTGCTAGTTGCTTTAGAAGAAGTGGAAATTATCAAGGAGCGTTTGAAACATATAAAAAAATTCATGAAAGGTTCCCAGATAATACTGAATGTAAAATTAACACAGGTTGATGTTAGGTTTACGATTTTTGGTCAAAATATGTACAGATTTAGGTATGAAAGAAGCAGAAGATTATCAAAATCGATTATCCAGATTAGAGAAGGGTAATTTAAATAAATCAAGCAATGAAAACGTCAACTTATCAAGAGAAGGTAGTCATGTCGAGGGTATTCGAACACCACTTGGTTGGAACTCTATCAAAGTGAAAGAAGACCCAATTCATATGGTAACTTTTTTTTTGTTTATAATTTTAGCAAAAACAGGAAAGAGTAGATGCTGATTTTCACTTTCAAGAAGATGTTAATGGTCTTTTACCAGAATAAATGTGTTGAATGTTTAAAGATGTTTTTTTATTTGGTATAATTGTTGAGTGATTGATGATTGACTAATTAAGGTTTCGATTCGAAATTAAAATTACTAATATCTAAGTGACTGACGTAACACGGTGTTATATATTATTTGCTCGACGCGCGTTTTGTAAATTAAAATTACAATATAGATGACAGTCAATCTATTCAAGAAAACTAAACCGTTAAAAGCTTTTCTAAAACATGTACAAAATGAAGCATGGAGTTATAGAATTCTTGATTTAGTCTTCAAAGTAATGTATTTCGCGTCGTAACAGTTTAGAATGATGTTGTTGGGTTAAAGAAGGAATTGGATAACGTTGAAGACATAACATATCAATTGAATTTTCCAAGCTTATACTATGATTTTAATGATGGATGTTCAATGATTATTTTTCAATTACAAGAGTTTTATCAGAATATTTGTCGTCATCAAAAGGAATGGATCACAAAAATGAATTTATTAGATTCTATTCAACTTAAACATCTTCATATGTCGATTAAAGTTTGCTTCAGTAGATGCCCCATCTATGAATCAGTTTTAACAACTTTCAGACCTAGAAAAGATATAGGTGTTAACAAGCAATTTTTAAATGCTATTGGCATCAGTCCAACCCCCTTGGTAGTAGCAATTTTATCTTGTGCTAGTGGTGTTATCGATTTGTTGTTAGAAATTGGTGTTGATATATCTATCTATGATATCCTACTGGCATTAGAAAATTGTAACAATGACATATTTTTGAAATTATTAATGCATTTCAAGATTCCAAGGCTGTTAGTAAAGGATTGTACATTCTATTATGCATATTCAAAACAAGACAAAAAACGATTGTTAATGAAAGTAAAGAAGGATGGATTGGCAGAGAATAATGAAACCGTAACTGATAGCTCATCTACTCTATCACATAATCAAATTTGTAATGAAAATGTTGATAATACCCAAAATTCCCAACTCGGATTTAAAAATGATTTGAAGAACAATGCCGTATATAAAAAATGTACAGATATGGTTGGCAATTACGGATATTTCCAGAAAGCATCTCAAGTATCACCAACAGTGAAACCCCCATCTTGGTCCAAAAAACCGTTACACAAAAGATGGGATAGAGTAGCATTTCCATTTCATCCAGCAGCAGAATGCCTTGCAATGACTGCTGGTAGAACTAAATTTGCGATGAAATATCTCAATCACCCTGTCTGTGAAGTGAACTTTTCTCGACGCAAGATCAATGGAAATGAGAGAGCAAAACTCGATCGAATCATTTTAACAGAGAATGTGAAGCAAAAGATGATTAAAGCATTGAATGTCAGGGTATTTTGTAGGACTCTATATGATTATACAATTCGAAAAGCAGATCTGGTACTATCAGATTATTTACTGACTGTGTTGCCTTGGCCAAAAGAACCATACGATTACGGTCTTTTGGATTCATTTCTATCTTGTTGGCCAACATTAAAACTATTCACACTGATCACCCTCCAGCCAACTATTTTACAACAAACTACTCGTATTGGAAAAACTAGAGTCAATTTTTTGGAAATGATTGTGAGTAGACCAAATCAACTACTATTTTCTTTGATTCTAAACAGAAAACAATTTCATCCATTAATTCAAAAAAAGCCTGCCAAAAATAATTTGTCATTGCTTCAACGATTATGCTCTTTAATGATGACCCAACAATTTAAAGCTAGTCATCGACTTTACCTTCAAAATAGACATTGGCTATTAACAAGTGATGGATTAAAAACAGCATTAGATTCTTTTAGAATCTTGATTCAATTCAACTTTGACGTGTCTCGATTGGCCAATGGTAAAAGCTTATTGCATATGTGCTTGGAAAACCCACCAATCAAATCAAACCAAGATATTGAAGCACTCCGACTTGAGGCTGTTGAATTACTTATTGCAGCGGGAATTGACATCAATCAGAAATACGCTAATCAATCCCCCTTGCATATGGCCGCAAAAAACAATCTTTTAGGATGCTGTAAGGCACTAATCGATGCTGGAGCTGACACAGTCATATTGAATGGTGACAATAAGTCTGTATTAGATGTTTGTGATTTTAGAATAATGGATCAATTGGACGTGATGTTGAATGAAGGATGTCGTGTGTTGAAACTTTCACATCTTTGTTTACAACAGATTAGGAAGCAGAATCAGGTCGAGCTATTGGGCAATTACATGAAGTCAAGATTCTGAATATACTTTGAGAGTTGAATTCAAATAATTGGTTAAATCTGTACAATATTATTACTTGAATGCATTCTATTCAAATATATTCAATTGTTCTAATAATCCGAGAGTCAATGTTACCTAATTTATGTTGAGGATTTCATTCCGAATACAATAATGGGCGAGTTACTGTTAGAATCTATTAATCAAATTGCTAATATTAGATTAAGCTACCAACTAAACTGTAATTGAAGGTAGGTACTTGATACTCATTAAAAAAAAGGGGTTCAAAAATCTTCATAAATGAGTACACAACCCATTGAAGAAGTGATTCAAGAGAAAGCAAATGAACTCACCTTGGAAGAAAATGAAGATCAGGAAGAAATAGTAAACGAAGGTGATGTTGCAAAACCAAAGAAACCAAAAAAGAAGAAGAAAAAGAAGAGTAAGAAATCATATCCTAATCATTAGATACCAATGGAGTGATTAATCCTGGATGTGCTCAATCAGAACCACCTACAGTTCCTGTATCAAAAATGTTTCCAAAGGGAATTTACCCAATGGGTGAAATCCAAGATTACAAGGAAGAGTAATATCATATACCTAATAGTTAGCAATCTTTGGAGAGTAACCAGTGAAGAAAAAAGATACTTGGAACGATTGGAGCATGATAACTTGAATGAAGCTAGGAAATGTGCAGAAGTACATCGGTAATTTAACAACACAGAATTTTAAATCTATCATATATATTATTTATAATGAATGTGCTCTAATTTTGTAGACAAGTTCGTAAATATGCTCAAAAAGTCGTAAAGCCTGGAATGACGATGATTGAAATTTGTGATTTGATTGAAAATGGAACACGAAATCTGATTGAGGCTAATGGGTTAGTAGCAGGTGTGTTGAATCAGTTATTGACCTTTAGGAATTGGATTTCCAACTGGTTGTTCATTGAACCATGTTGCAGCTCATTACACGGTATTACATTTATGTCTTATTTTGATAGCCAAATGGTGGAGATAAAACTGTATTGAGCTATGATGATGTGATGAAGATTGATTTCGGGACTCAAATTAATGGACGAATTATTGATTGGTTTGATTTTAGAGTATTCATTCTTGTAGCGCCTTTACAATGACATTCAATCCAAAGTATGACAAATTGTTGGAAGCAGTAAAAGATGCCACAAATACTGGTATTAAAGAAGCCGGAATTGATGTTCGACTTTGTGATATTGGTGCTGCCGTTTCTGAAACTATGGAATCTTATGAAGTTGATTTGGATGGTAAAACGTATCAAGGTTTGATTAAGTGCGCTAACGTTGAACAGTGAAACCAATTCGTAATTTAAATGGTCATTCTATTGGTCGTTATGAAATACATTCTGGAAAAACTGTACCAATTATTGATAATGGAGATCAAACTAAAATGGAGGTAACTAGAATCGAAATTAATTGTATGAAAAGGAAGGAGAATATTTTGCGATTGAGACCTTTGGATCGACTGGAAATGCATATGTAATTGAAGAAGGAGAATGTTCCCATTATATGAAAGATTTCCATTCTCCTCCTGTGCCATTACGATTGCAAAGATCCAAACAACTTCTCAACACTATTAATCGGGAATTCAGCACATTGGCGTTCTGTCGAAGATATCTTGATCGTATTGGGGAAACAAAATATCTGACTGTAAATTAAAATTGGTTTTTTAAATTTAGGCTTTGAAAAATTTGGTGGATGTGGGACTTGTAAATCCATATCCTCCTTTGGTGGACAGTATAGGAAGTTATACTGCTCAATATGAACACACTATAGTATTGAAACCTACTAGCAAGGAAGTTTTAACCAGAGGTGATGATTATTAATAAAATCAATGTTGTTACAATGTCTTTTAGACTTGAATGTATCACAAAAACTGAATATGTTCTTTATAGATTTAGTTTTATACATTTGAATTCATAGATTAATTCATATATAAATTTGTCCGACCAAGGCATCTTAGAAGTGAGTGAGTTACAGTCACTTAGTTCAAACTTAGTAGAGTATGAATCAATAGATTCAAGTAATATTTCGCATTTACTACTCTCTAGTCATTAGAATATGAATAGTCTCAACTACGATCTTATTTGAACATTTACAGGCGATGAACCGGGAAAAATACTCCAAGTCGGAAAAATGTCCATGAAACAACCTTAAGATAGGGAACTAAAAAAGGAAATGAAACGGTGTAAAAAAAGAACAGTTAAGGGAGTGTCAGAAAAAAAATAAACGGACGTTGATTGCAGTAAAAAATCAATTTTAAAGTAAGCACTAAGCAAGAATTCGTTGTCAAACTGTTTGATGGTTTTGTGACACTTTGGATAAATACAGAAGGAGAGATCTGATCAGTGACACACTTTGGTGAACTTGAGAAAAAAGATTGAAGAAATGGAACATTCATTTGTATATACAAGTGGAAAAATTTAGTCGAAATAGAAACAGATGGAAAAGCAAGCGCCTTGGAAAGTTCCTTCGAGTGAAACGTGTGGACAACGTGTGTAGGAGTGAAGGACGTTCAAGGAAATTTGTAATGAGAGCCATAGATAATTCATAAAGACTATTTGAGTTTAAAGTTATAATTGATTATGTTTAGCAAAGAGAGTTAGAATGTGCATTTATTGTTCTACTAGACAAAGAGCATGGGTCGTGATAGAAATCAGGGCAACCCTTTAGAGCAACAAAGAAATGAAGCGAATGGATTGAAATGAATTAGGGATGTGTTCAGTTCAATCGGGGTAATTGGCCGGTTTAGAAGTTAGTGGGTGGCAAAACAAATCACAATCAGTTTCAAACAATGACAACAACAGAACAAGAGGGTATGATATGAAGGGTCTATCACCTGCAAGACTACCATCTTGACTCTTCTACCATCTCTCTTTTATCTATCGAACCTGAACCCGCCCAAATTGTCTCTTTTGCTGTCGGTGGCTTCAGTGGCAAAAACGGTCTGAAGTCTTCGCGACTCTCAATTTCTTTTTCTATTTTATAGTAAACTACTGAAAATTTACCATACTCCCTACTTCCATATGATCCCTTCCTTGATTCATCAAAACAATATTAACTATAATCACTATGATATCTACTCATATCTACTCTCTTGGCCTTGGAAGTCTATCTTTCAAAGAGTTCCTGCTGCCTTCATCATCCTTCTCTTCCCTTTCATGCTATTTGCTCCAATTTACTCTCCTTTCTTATATTTGTTTTATTCCTATTTATTGCACTGCCTGATTGGTGCACAGGCTATTAAAACTTGCTATGCTGTTTACTCAGGCTATCATCTATCAAAAATTCACTCTACTACAAATTGGTTGCAAAAGTATTGTGAAGATCGAGGGGTGTTGGATGGTGCAGATCTTCGCCATGACTTGCCATATGATTCAATCACTCACGTTATCATCTTACCATCTTACAAAGAAGACTTAAATACTTTATGTGAAACCTTGGATATTCTTGCTAGTCATCGTAGAGCCCTGACTCAATATAGAGTATCATCTTACCAATTTTAACCTTCTAGGTTTGTCTAGCAATGGAAGAAGCGGAGCAAGGCTCGGATAAGAAAGCAGAAGAACTCTTGTCTATATATTCGGATCAGTTTTTTGACATTCGATATACTATTCATCCAACTGGTCGCGCAGGAGAAATTCGTGGGAAATCAAGTAATGTTGCTTGGGCTTCGGTTCAAATGGCTCGACTTTCTTCCAGACATGAGAATGAAATTTTGACGGTCATGGATGCTGATACTGGTATTGCTGAAGATTTCTTCAATGCTTGTGCTTACCACTACTGTGTGGCACCACCAAGTGAACGTAACATCATGATGTTCTGTCCTTCCTCTGTATTTGACAGGTATTGTTGCTAATGTATTCTTACAGTATAGAAATGCCAAAGATGTTCCATTATTTGTTCGTGTGACCGATATGTTTTGGTCTATTGGTGTTTTGTCAAACATGTACCCAGGATCACCTGTCAAGATTCCTAGTTCGAGTTATGCAGTTGCAATGAAATTAGCAGTGTCAGTTAACTTTTGGGATGCTGGACCAGAGGCTATTGGAGAAGATATGCATATGTACTTGAAGTGTTATTTCCAAACTCAAGGAAAAGTGATTGTGAAATCTATTTACTCACCAATTTCATCCTGTAATATTGAAGGAGAAGGAACTGGTGTTATGGGATACATATCTGGACTGCAAGCGCGATATACGCAAGCAAAGAGGCATATGTGGGGATCTTTTGACACGGGATATGTTATGAGACGATCTTTGCTGTGTTTGCTGAGTGGGGAAACTAAAAAACCGTTAAAGGAGAAAATGTTGATGGTTCAAAAGAAAGAGGAAGAAACCGCAGGGTTTATAAATGTATTTAGTTTGGCTACTCTTTGGCATAGAGTATTAGAGGCACATGTCCTTGGATTACAATTTGCTCTGACACTGATACTTTCTGCAGCTTTTATACCAACAGGAATAGATACCAACCAGTTCAGTAATTGGTTATGGTCAACCTACAGCACTACAGGAGTCTCTCCAGTTTTAATTATGGGATTACAAGTTCTTAATTATGTTCGATTTCTAATTATACTACCAACAGTTTTGACTTGGTACTATTACGAAAAATATCACCAGTGGGTAGGAATCGATAGATGGGAACAGCAACTGACCAAAGCCGAGAGTGAAGTCTCACGCACAGAGCACAACCAGGTCCAATATCTGGGCATGCGACCCAGCCTAAAATCACCACGAACTGTCTTTAGTGTACTTGATTGGTTATTTGCAGGACCAGCCAGTGTCATTTTATTCTTGTTACCAGCCTTACATGCGCAACTATCGCACATCTTTACAGACCGGTTGGACTACAAAGTAGCAGCGAAACCAGTGGTCGTTCGACCTACTCCTATCCATGTCCAATAACTATTGCCTTTTTGAAATTCTACTAATATATGATATTATTAATACTATGGGTTTTTGTCAGCTCTTTTACTCAAATTTTGATTGCAGACGACTCCTTGTCTCATCTTGAAGTACAAAATGCATCGTGTCTGTCAGGACCCATCACCGATGACGTTATCTGCATAACTGTTAACGCCCAAGATATGGGAATGGTATCTACAATCTCATCAACGTTTAGGAACAGTAAAGCCCTTTACTGAAACTTTGGCCAAATATTTGATGAAAACAAAATATTTCCTCAGATTTGAAATATAATTCATCAAATCCAAATGGATTTGTTTAGAAATTCATTTGGTTTAAACAATGGTCTATCATTAAATGATACTATCGCCTTCAATAAAATATGTCAGTAATTCAGATGATTGTAAGTGGTAGATATAGACCTATGATGTTGATTCAAACAACGCGTCAAAATTCTACATTATACCACATGATCCAAACAGTTGTTTGTTGATTTGAAGATGGTAGGGATAGATGGTGGTCAGGTCAAAGATAGGCTTTCAATGATACCCTTCATGATGATTGGGTGGATTTAAAATATGATAAATAAATACCACCCCCACTTTTTAAACGGTCTCCACGAATTCCTGATGATAGTGTTTTTGTAGATTAGAGGATTATCACGATAGATTGAATGTGTTTTAAGTTGATAATGTCAATTTGAATCAGTTACTTCAAGTGACATGTTGGTAGCTATGTTTACGAGGCTAAAAACACGCTGTTTTTTAAAACAGTGGCTACAGCCAACTGTTGTTTATAGTGGAGGCTAACAAGTAGAATTTGAAAAAAAAAGCAACAGCCAAAGTGAAGTATCAGCCTCTTGAAGAATTTCAAGGTAATGCACGCATTGAATAATAATATATTTGAAGGCATGAATGATTAATGAAATTGAATGGAACTCATTCAAGTACGTGTTAGTTTATATAAAGAATTGAATGAATGAATTGACCCTTTTCAGTTTCTATTTGTTTCATAAATGAAGGGCGTCAAAGGGCCATTTCGTATTTGGAACGCAGCCACAACAACTTTTATTTGAAAAAAGCTATTTAATCTTTTTCACTTATCTCTACACTTTTTAAATTTATCATAGACAAAAAGAAGGTAATTAAATGCTTGATTATTTATATATGGATTAGAATGATTCCTACCATTCGACCACAAGTTCCAACTGATAATGTATCATTAAGCAAACAATTGAATACCTTCATTCAAAATTTACCTTGGAAAGCTATATTTCAACGTATGCCTGGAACTTTGGTGCTTTTTATCATTCCTTTTTCAATTTTTGGTGCTGTTTATGCTCCATTTTTGTTTTCGTTTTATTTCGTGTCATTACATTTGTTTGCCGCATTTCAATCCATTAGAACTTGTTATGCTGTACGAACTGGTTTGCATCAATCTGTAGTCCATTCTACTACCAATTGGTTGCAGAAATATTGTGAAGACAGAGGTGTGTTGGACGGGTCTGACTTACGTCACGACTTGCCATATGACTCCATTATTCACGTCATTATTTTGCCGTCATACAAAGAAGATTTAAATACTTTATGTGAAACTTTGGACATTCTTGCTAGTCACCGTAGAGCTTTGACTCAGTATAGGGTATGTTTATT